>JAIPRL010003319.1:19016-48191 GCA_025469235.1 Pemphigus obesinymphae | reverse complement strand
GCTCAAGTGGGTGATACTGTTCGAGTGCGTGTTCCAGATATCGATCGAGGACGTATGGATTACCAAAATATCTTGGCTGTTGTAATGGACGTTGATAATGACTTCTACAAATTAGGAACAAAATATGAGATTATCAGTCAGCTGTACACTCGAAATCAATTTGCAGTGTGCAAAGAAAAATTGATATCATTGAACGACGTTTTATCCGATAAGACAATTTCTTTGAGACAAGTATCGACAGCTGCTTCCAAAAGTGGTGGCCAAGGTTATGTACGATGCAATTGTAAAAAAAAATTTAATTGTAAGAATGGGGGAATATTTTGTAACAGTAAATGTCACGATAGTTTACCTTGTTGTAATAAATAATACTTAATAAAACATATGCTACCTAAACTATATTATTAGCTAGGTATCTATTTGATTATATATGTTGTTAGACATGTCAACTTTCACTAAATAACCTATTGCGAATGTCAACAAATACTGGTAAATGTCCGCATTGTGAGATAATTGGAATAATTGATAACATTCACTACGATTTTTGGTAAATGTCAACATACACCGGTGACTGTCAACATTTACTGCCATGCGGTCATACACCTTAACATATATATTATAGCCAAACTAGTATAAAACCATCCATATAGGAATATTATTTAATATTTTAAGTAGCCACATAAACCTAACCTAACCTTCGGGAACCTTGCCTAAGCATATAGAATATTCACTTTCACATAGGTACAGTACCCGAATATAATTAAGTAAAGTATAGGCCCGAAAAGTTAAAAATAAAAATCTCTAGCCCCGCCGAATTTGCATATAAAATGTGTAATCATATCAATTCTCATGCACTTAGTTGACCGAGAACTTTATAAGCATAGCATATGTATTAAAAATATAACATTTAACAAACACTTGCCAAATATTAGTGTACAGAAGCAAAACCGGCGGATACGTTTAAACTGGTCCTGGAATGAATTATAAAATATCATGTTACTTAATTATTGTTAATATTATTTTGTGTTTCCTAAAGAAATATTTTCCGGCACTTGGAACGTTTGACACATTTATTCTTCTTATATATATATATATATATATATATATTCGTAACATCACTAATATAATATATATTATATATTAATGATGTTACGAACTGTTCGAAAATTAAACTCAAAATTGAAAATATTCGAACCGAACTAATCAAAAAATAGTGCTGTTCGAATATCAAACCAATATAAGGAAAACAAAATTTGAACCTAATTTGTCGAAAACTGCTAAAAATAAATCAAAAATGTTTAAATAAATAGTTTTTTCTATTTTTAGGCTTGGATAATAATTTTTCCCGTAATATATATAATGAGTACTTATTATCGACGAATTTTCGTTATCGTTTATCAATATAATATGATATGATGTATTTATTAAAAATCATTTACGAATAATATACCCATATTCCATAGTACGCTATAAATATAGAGTGATGTTTATAAATATTTTAAGTTAGAATCGATCACTGATTATTCTGACGAGTTTTGTTACTGTACATGAGTTCTGGATACGCAAAAAAAATACATTAATCCATGGTTGAAATATACTAGGTTATTGCAGTTGTACCCCCACTCTATAATATTATCACTTGAAGAAATTAAAATGACAGCGTAAGGGGCGATGTTTTGATTGGCTGATAAAATATCAGAATTGGCGGACGATAAATTTCATGTATTATGTAATATAAAGTATAAATTACTAATAATTGTAAAATAACTATTAAATATATATTTAACAAATAAATCGAATATTTTGTTCATTGAAACTATATATATATTATATTTATTTAAATTGATTTTATATATAATTGTTAGCCCTTCTGTGGTAATGAAACTTTACCCTTACGCTGCCATTTTATTTTTGTGATAACAACAGAGGCTATTTATTACAATAACCTATAGTATATTTCAACCATGCATTAATCGTAATTCGCATACCAATATTCGTGGTACGATACAAAAATAAATTGTTTTGTCGTCTTATTGATAATACACCAGGTACTCGGTAAATTTATATATCAGTATTCAGTATTTTGACTATCATATTATTAGGGAAAAAAGATCTTGAGTTGCCAACTTTTAAATCAATTAAATGCTAAACTGCTTTAAATGTTTTACATTTTTTTGAAGTTCGGTTCGACCTCAAAAATCTTGGTCCAATTACTACTAATTTGTGCTTTCATTGAATCGCTTTGAAGTTTTAAAAAGAAACGCTTGGCACACATAGTTCCAATGGCAAAATCAATTTGCCACTACAGGCTGAGCCACCGCAGAAACACTTTCTTGAGTATATTTGGAAGTACAACTCATGCTTTCAAATGACATCGTTTAAACTGTTCGGAGTGACGAATATTGCGAGATATGGTAATTTCATGCCTATATTGAAAGTCCAAGGACAAATGTATCGTCATATTAGTTCGCTTCTTCCAGTGCCTTCCCGAAGAGGTCCACGCGGTTTTTGCAAATGTATTTCATAGACAATAGGGAGGAAGAGATTGATGGACGATGCGGATTTAGTGTAAAAACAGTTGGGACATTTATTGCTGAATTACGAGCATTATTATACCACGAGCACAACTGTTTGGACCGAGATTTCAAATCCGCATTAACCTAACCGTATTTTACAGAATGTAAGAGCGGATGACTTGAAAGTCATTGTCAGGGCAAACAAAACGCCGGGCCGTTGAATGAGCACGAAAGACGCTGTAAATAAATATACAAGGGCAGGATAATAATATGCATACAATGAAATCTAACAAAAGCAATGCACCGCCGGGTCAGCTATATATTGTCTCTGTTATCAAATTAATAAATGAATCCAAACTTTCATTATTTATTATATTCGATAATATTACATTTGATATTTCACACGTTAACCCCTCTCGTACTGGACAAGACTATTCACGGGTGAAGCCGTCAGGGCTTATTTTTGTGTGTTATAGCACTGCACACATTGTGCAGTAGCAAAAGACAAGTGTGCCGTAGCAAATTCGCGTGTATGTATTTTTATTTGAAAGCCAATTAAGCAGTTATTTCCTTTTTAACTCCTCTTATGACCCATTCCATTCTTTGTCCTTTAGCCCCAGGGATAGGCGGAAATCCATGGAAATTTCAGGAGGGCTGACATTTTGTATAATAAACCGAGCCGTGGGAGGCATTGCTATATATTGACATACAAAATTTTAAAACATGTGAGGGGTTACTAATTTTCTTTGAGGAAGGGGGCTAAATCCCGTCTAATGTATGCCTATGACCCCCTTTATTAATATTATGATGTGTAGAAGCAAAAATAATAAAAAAATACCCCCTGGAAGCCGGGTAATTCAGATAGTATATATATATATGTATACATATGTATATAAAAATAAAACATAATGTAGAAAAACCATTCAAATTTGCACAAGCTTACGCAACTATAAGTGTGACGTTTTAAATTGTTTTAAAAAAAAATATACTTAAAACTATGTTAATGGCACAATTAAATGTTTATTACTATATATTTTAATGTGTTACATTTTAATACTCTACATATTTATACTGTTTTCTGATTTATAGCAAAACAATAATTAATTAAATTAATTATTATTCTTTGATTTGTTTTTTTATATATTATAATATGCATAATATATTATAATAAATTACTTCAATACATTTATATACTAATTACTATGTGCAGAGTTTATTTTAAAGTGCAGTTGGGAACTCTAGATGCGCACTCGATTGACCGATTTTTGTGTCATTCTGACCACTTGTTGCTTTATAGTTTGATACCTGATTAGTGAGTGTATAATATACCGCATAGCTTTCAATTGACTATATACTCACATAAACTAAAAATGAATTTTTATACGTTGTTAATAATTTTTTGATAACACATATCTTCAATTTGATCAAAATTTACCTTACTTAGTATCTCTGATTTCATATATTAAGGAAAATATAATTTTAATAAGGTTAAAACTAATATAATATTACATGCTATTTCCCGCTAAAATACGATTAAGTAATAACACTGCGTTATGAATCTGATTTTGACATGAATACGTGTATGTTTTCCAGTTCTGAAGCTCAATTAAGGGAGGGGGGGGCGATTTAAAAATTGTAACGGACTTACCTAAAAATATAGCGAAGAAGCTTAGCCCAGCTTTCACCATCCCAAAAAATTAAGTCAGCATATTTTTTATAATAATGTTCATTTTAATTATCAATTATAATTCTAAATATAAAATACAATGCTTTGACATTTTTTAAAATAGTATTGATCTTTTTTTTCTTTTGCAAATCGATCAATATTTCATTGAACATCCACTTCGATATATTTATGTATATTCAAGAACATTGTTCTCTAATACCACGTCTTCATATAATTTAAGACTAAAAGTATCGCTAAAAGATTTAATATATTACTAAAATACAATATATTGATAATATAACAAAATATGTTTAAACAAAATAATATACCTATAATAATAACCAAATTCCTATCATAAAATGCAAATTTTACAACTTAAAACTAACAAATTCTGTTTTTTCTTAAATATTTTTAAAATTTCAGTTATATGTTATCATCAATTTAGTAGCCAAATCTACTTTTGATTAAAATGTATGTGTACATTAATGTCATTAATACGTATTTCTTTGAATTTCGCACAATATTAAATTAAATATATTAGTCCTAAATTACCTAAGTAACTGTAAAATTATGATATTATTTCTTATTAATATTTAGGTATATGCTGTTAGGTATATTGACAATAAAGTTACAACTTACAAAGTACGTGACTAGTTACAGTTAAACTTTATTTGGTGGAAAGTGGGACATATATTATATGCGTTTAAATATTTTATAGTTATATATTTTTATGTAAATGTAAAATATATACATAAAAATAAATTTTGTTCGAAAAATGAATTAGTAGATTGTTATCTGTTATCTATAATTTAAACAATATTCTTAAATGTGATTTAGATACCCTAATCATACAAGCGGTAATGTTTTTCAATATTTATCATTATTCATAATATATTTGAATTAAAATCGTCACATATTTTACTAGATTATACGTCATATTATGTTTTAAATACTACTACTGTAATATTTATTTTAATTTAATATTTTTAGACCCAACAAAGTTTCACCGAACACAAATGAAATACCAATCATAATAACTATCAATATAACTGAAACTTCATAAAACGTGTTTATATGAATATTTTTATCAACAAAAATTATTATGGAAATAATATCGTTTCATGTTGTATAATATAATATTTATATGATTTAACATATTTCAAATTCGGAATACTGTATTCAGAATACTTTTAAGTATTCTCAATATTATTCAAATACTTTTTTTTTGAAAGTATTTAATACAGAATTTTGAATACTTTTTACAAGTATTCTGAATACAGTATTCCGAATACTTTTTTAATATTCAATCAAATTTTAAAAAATAATTTTATTATTTTTCCGTCAGTTTAAATTGTATTTATATGTTATAAATACCTATACCTATATAATTTTTTAGTATATTATATTATCTTATTTTGTTTTCAATTGAATTTAGTAGGACAGTAATGTTGTTTTCCAGATTTAAATATAATAACAATTTTTATCGATAAAATAAATAGTTTGAAAGTATTATATTTATTGATATTATTTTATTTTAATAAAATTAATAATTACAGTAATTGGTGATATATGATATCTTATACCTATATATAATACTAATACAACAGTAGGTATATAATACTAATTATAAAAAAAAAATACTTACTCATTTTGGTGTTACTTAAAAATTCACTATTCACTTTATTATAGATATTTCACTTATTTATATAGACTTAATATTAAAATTTGGATATAATGTATATTTAATAGGTAGGGGAGTCTTATCAATGGTATTAATATACATGGAAAAATGATTAAATACAATAATATTATAATAAGGTACTATTTTTGTTATTAAAATCTAGTAAAAAAATGTATTTTAAAAGTATTTGGAATACATTTTTTGAAGTATTTCAAATACCAGGGAATACTTTTATCATAAATTATTCAAATACATTTTCTGAGTACTTTTTTGGAAGTATTCGGAATATATATTCGAAATAATTTTTAAAAATATTTTACCCAAATCTGTCTATAATAATTATATTCTGTAATTTAATTTAAATTTTAGTAGTTCAGACCACGTTTTAAATATAATAACGCGTGTTTCGTACAACGGAGATTTCTCGAAGCCTCCGATCAAAAAAAAAACAACAGCAAAATCATTTCCAGAATCTTCTGACTAGGAACCTAAAACCGACAAAAGATTACCCTCTACAAACAGTAGCCAACATCAAGAAGCCAAAATCTTCAAACCAATTTTCCGATAATTCATCCACATCATCCACAAACTACTCTGTGACACCCACACGTTCAGTTTCTCCTATAGCTTCCATCTTATCAAACACCTCAAGCAAATCTCTATTAAATGCATTACCCTCAACACAACCAAAACTCCATACCACGCCGATCTACGTCGATTCGTTAACCTGACGTAAAACTGCTTTAACTGTTTATACCGATCCAGACTTTATTCCTAATAGCATATTTTCCAAATCATGTTCCAACGGTTAAATTATAATTTCTACAACATATATCGAACACGTCGGCATAGTTAAACGCTGCCCAATTGCCCAAAAAGTAGAATTTTCAACCCGTACTCTCCATGAAAACCACCCAATCAAGGTGATTATCAAAGAGATTTGAAGTAGCAACTAAGCCACTTCCTATTTGCTTATTTATTATTACTAGAGTATGACTACAAAGATATTTCACCTCTCCTACCTCAAGGTAACACTTGAACCTTTCAAGAAAATCGATTCATCATAAAGTGCCATGCCTGTTAGCGTTTTGATCATGATTTCCAAAACTTCAATAACGCCCCTAAATGCATAAAGTGCTCGGGTAACCACCTCACAAAAGATTCTTCTAAAATAAAAGGCTCTAGCTGCGCCCAGCTGCTATAACTACGGAGGATCCCACACAGCGAACTATCGAGGCTGCCCTTACTACGAATACCAAAAACCAACTTGGATCAAGTAATCAAACTACGCACCGATTTACTAATGACAATCACATACTCCGATGACCCAAAGCTATCCTAATGTCTACAATAAATTCCTTTAACAAACTTCTCACGTTCCAAAATTAATGACCTCTACATACTTCAATGGAATTCAAATGGCGTTACTCAGAATAATCTTTGAACTTCAGGCTCTTGCGAACAATTTAAACATTGATGTCATTCTACTAAGTGAAATATGCTTATCCCTGAACTCCAAACTTAAAATACTAAACTATATTACTTGCAGTTCACCAACCGATCAAGCTTAATATAAACCTATAATTAACATCAAACAAAATCAAAATTGACAACCGAGAGACTCTTATAACTGTGTGTATAACACATTATAACTAATGGGTGGCCTGTGGCTTATTTTAAGTACCAAGAAATATGTTCTTTCTGTACATGATGTTATGCGTGTATATTTTTGAGGACGTTTGATTTTTTTTTTTTTTTTTTTTGCAGTCAGATAAATAGAATTTCAGTAAAAGGTCAGAGGCCTGGGCTATTTGTTCAATGTGGGGATACAGTATGTACAGAGACACAGTAGAAGAATATTTTCGCTGCACGTTTGGTTTCGCATTTGATTGGAATCTCATCGATAGAGTTTTTTAGAGATCAAAACCATGACCAAGACTTGTAATGCAAGACCAAGACTTGTAATGTAAGACCAAGACTTGTAATGCAAGACCAAGACTTGTAATGTAAGACCAAGAGTTGTAATGCAAGACCAAGACCAAGATCAAGACTTTACTGCAAAACTCTTGCAAGATTGCTTTTAAGTAAAATAAAAATTAATGAATTAAATATATTATTTATTATATTTTTTTTTCCTTAGTATAAGAATAGGTACACTATTTACAATTTCACACCAAATCTACAGATTTCTCGTAATGCAATCATCAATATCCTATTATAATATTTTCGGAACAAATTATGGTCTATTCAATATATGAGTAAACAAAATTAAATTCCTATTATTTCTCGAAAGTTCGATGTTATTGAAAACAATAAACTATTAAACTACACAGGACGTACCTACCTACATTATATTTTTCTGATCAATATCGTCGACTGTCGCTATCGTATACAGTAATTATCGTGTTGTGATTAAATAATAAATACCTAATAGTAATTTAATAAGTGTAATTTGTTTTTATGATAGAAACTGATTCAAATTAAAGTAAAAACATATTTCTTATTTTATTATGATTATATTTTTATTACAATATAATAATAATAAATATATACCTAAAATAAATTCGTTTTCATTCAATATCTGAAAATCAGATAGGTATATTAGGTAGGTATACTACATATATTATACAGTTTTACTCCAATTTTTTGTGAACAGTTAGGGAAAGGGGCAATTACCCCATTGCCTCCCTTGGATCCGCTCTTATCTACGTAAAAATAAATATTTATCCTTATTTATAAAAATCTGGTTAAAAAAAAGCAAGACTGCAAGAATTTGCAAGACGAAGACCAAGAATAAAACTTTTTAAAAAGACCATTACCAAGACCAAGACTGACTTTTAATTAGTCAACAAGACCAAGACTGTTATAGTCTTGGTCTTGCTTTGTGCATCACTAGATACAATTTAATTAAAATTGTTCAGAATTATTCGGTAAAATTAGAAAAGAGTCAATGACTTTTTTTTTTTTTTTTTTGCTTATTTACAAATTCAAAGATATATTTCTATTGCTTTCGAAGACATAAACCCCCACAAATATTTCTTCACATCGGCCCCTGAATCAGAGACGAATCAGGTTATAGTATTTAGTATTTATTAATTTTGGAAAGGCCTACTTCATTATTATTATTATCATCAACAGGTTTAGATTTTTTTTTTCGAATAAATATCAAGCTCAACAATATTATCGAATGATTAATCGATAATCATAAAACCTATATTGAAAATCAAAGTCGAAAATAATTAAAAACTGAGTGTGCTGGACTGTGTCCTAGTGCCCGATAGTCGAGACCACGACTTATTTATCATAGTTACACAACGGCCTATGTTGACTGACGATGGAATCTGAACAAAAAAGTTCTCTGGTGATATCAGTTTTCTCACGCCATATACCAGAGACCTTGTGGCAGATCATTACACAATACTATAGGTTTTTATTATGCTTTTAATAGACATTATATTACAAATTCTAAACGGATAGCGCTGCAGTGACGTAAGTTTTCGGTGATTTTTGGAAGAATCTACAGAGGACGTCTTATCACACATTGTTGTATAGCCATATTATCTAAAATCGTGGTCGAGACAACTATATATTATATTGTGGCGATAGAAGGATTAGGTTTACTAATTTCTTACGCAAACTCATACCATACGGTGACGAGCAAGCGTGGAAGTAATAAAGAAATTGTTTTTTTTTTTTACGTAACACGAATAAATATATTTATAATAATATACTTATCTACCTTTTGAATATTAAATATATGTAAAAGCAATATTGAAGTAGTTGATTGGTAATACTGAGTGAAGCGAAAAACATTTCCATTGGTAATTAATTATCATGTTTTTTTGTTTTTGCTCCACTACCCCCCTCCCCCCCGAAAAAAAAATTATAATACTAATAATAATTCAGCTCAATTTCCACCAATACAACTAGATTCAATTTGCTACCGAATAAAAGCCATATAGGTAGGTAAAAATGAAACATTTAGAGCAGTCCTTTAACTAGATAAATTGTTCAACTCATTTTTTTGAACTTCTACTGATGTATTATTAGTTTTCTCAATTGGTATATCATAATTTGCGGTGGACGAGATTTTCTTCGATCTGAAAATGTCAAAAGAAAAATTAGCGGAAAATGTTCCCGTCTATATTATAATAATAAATAATAATAATAATATATAATCTAATCATATAATATTTTATTACATAAAATTATTTTTAGAAATATGAAGCATGATTAATCGATGAAAAAAAGTTTCTTGGGATTAAGAAATTAATAATTTTTTATTCTTTTCCAACTCATGACCCATCGAGAGTTACCTCAATTGCTATCTCTGTGATGTGCATCTTCTACTCGGGTCATATTTAGTCCATTCACTGTAAATACTTCATAACTGTGTCTATATATACTCTGTCCAGCTAGAGAACACACAGCGGGCCGACCAAAGTCAGTGTTGCCAGCAACCTAGGATACGGCGGCACAGCGGTCGCTCGGTCGTCAGTCTGCACGTGCAGAACCTCTCTACTGCACAGAGTATAGTCATCTTTTACTCAGTTTACCACGAAATATTTATTCATTTGATTTTCCATTTCACACTTTCTTCTGTCCTCCGAAAATAGCATCCAAGCCATTCCATTTTATTTTGCTCTTCGTGAAGAGCTATTAACCATGTTAATAATGATTGGTCTATATGACTATATACATTTTTTTTAGATAATATTCTTTGAGTGCAAAACACTTCCCAGTTCGACATCTTCCCATTTAATATAATATTTAGATATTAAGAGTCATATTGTCGGGCATTAACGAGTTAATAAGTTGAAAGTTAAGTTAAAATTCACGTTAATTATAATTTTTGTCAACCTAACTTATTTTTGGTTATATAGACTTTTAAATAACGAGTTGCTTTTAATTAAAACTCAGTTAGGTTAATTTTAATATAATTGATTCATTTTGATTTCATATTGTGTCTATTGTCAAAATGGTTGAATAAGAATAAAGCCGGTTTTTGTCGTTTCTAATAATTATTATATTATAAGAATTATTTATTTACCTAAAATATAAATAAAACAAGAATACCTAATTATATTATATAATCATTTCTCCGTAATATAAATTGAAGTACCTATATTGTGGTATATATTAGATTTCCCACCAGTAAACAATATTTAGGTTGGTAAGTACTAATTTACAAGAAGTAATTTCAATTTGTTAGAATTTTTGAGAAAAGAGTAGGTACCTACTAATTAAACATTTTTATGAATCTATTTGTTGTTATATATTCTAATAATAATTATTATAAATATATTGTAATAGTTTTATCAATAATTATTGTAAAATATACATTGTAATTATTTGAAATATTATTATGTTAAAGATTTTTAATCATTCCAAAAAAATAATAGATACATGTATAGGTATCTCAAATGTTATATTGACTCGTACAAAAAAAAATTTACTTAACTTAAGTTAATAAGTTATTTTTTTTACCTTACTTAACTTTTAACTTAACTTAATCGTTAAGAAAAAAAACTATTAAATTGAAACTTTGATTATTTTTTTCTATTAACTTAACTGAGTTAAAAAAAAAAAATCATTAACTTGCCCAGCATTGTTAAGAGGATGCAACTCGTCCAATTTTTAAGGGGTTCTGTATAAATTATAGACAGATTTACCCCAACTTGATAATCCCCAACTTTCTCATTTTTTTCGACAACAATAATAGTCCATTGATTCAAAACTAAAAAAATAACCGCACACGGTAGATGTGTAGAACAATTCACAATGAACACATTAACTGCGTAAATCAAACGCAAATAAATTTCTAACGACGTTGATAATGATCGTTCTTATTGTTATCGTCAACAGACGGTAAAATTATTATCCAATTTCGTTTGAAAGTAATTTACGCGGGAAACAATCGTGGAAGCACTGACGAAAAACGGTCACCTGGAGCACGACAATCCCGGCTCACTTTTCGCTGGCCGTACTATAATGCCTACTATGTATTTGAAGGCAATCAAACTTGGCAAGTCAATGTAAATAATTAATGAAAAATTCAAATAGTTATACGTACCCTCTTCCAAAGATTTTTCTAATCACGTTTCCAAACGGTGCTTCGACAACTAAGTACAAGCCCAAAGCCATTAAATAACATTTAAATGTATCATATATCCACGCATCCAACTATAAAAATATAAATGAAAGAAAAAATGTCGAGCGATTGATTTGATAGAAAACGTATATAGTATATTGGATGAAAATCATTTTATAAATTTCAACATACCAAATTTTTAATCGTAGGATATGTAGGTAATCTTTGTGAACTCTGTGACATTGCCATAACAACGATATTGACTAAGAAAACAGAGTATGAAAGTCTTCCCAGAATAACGACCGATCTATTGCTCAATGATTTTGTAATTAGACCTGTAAACAATACAAACGATTTTATACATTGTGATTATTATTATTATTATTGACTGCGTACAGCTATAAATGTATAAATTAGGTAGGTACATTAACTATTCAAACACGTGACGTCTTACAACGAGAAAACCAAAATCAGTATATGGTTACATTTCAAGTTAATTTAAATTAAACAACAATTATTACTTATTATACTTACCATAACCTGATGTGAAATGGCAAACAAAAATCCACGAGCCCAACACTGTCCATGTACAATGAGATAGAGTTGAATACAAAGCGTGTTCTAAAGGATAATAAGGTCTGTGTCTTTTATAAAATATTGCTCCGTACAGCTGAACCGATACACAAATTACGGTCGTAATTAATGTTCCGACGTAGACGGTCGTCTGTAAATATAAAATGTATAATATTACCCATACAAAATACGTAAGTTCGTATACTATAAATATTGATAAATTTTATCATTTATTTTGAATTACTAGTGAGTATTTGATATTTTTTTCCTTCATTTTTTTTATGAGAAAGGCCGTTGCCAAGCCAATAAAGAACGGTATACCTCGCATATAACTAGATCTGTACGCTCCATTAAATGTTTTAGAGTTTCTCGGATTTTCTAGAGTTCTGAAACAAAAGTGTTATCATGTACCTACAATATTAGAATAATTAAAATGCCGTTGACAATTTTTATCATATTTAAATCCACACGACAATTAAACATAGATAATAATTAAACGCGGTAACAGTGCAGGAGCAACTGAGCTCAATTTTGGTGCAATTAGGTATTTGAAAAAATGTACGTCACATAATTTATGTAAGTACCTACTTATAGGTGTATAGCCCGTGAACACATAAAAGTTTATGAAAATTATGAATGCATTCAAAAATTAACGTACAGGTTTTTTATAAATTATATACCTAATATTATTTATTGTTTATAATAAAACTGGGATCTAGGACATTTCGGCGGGGCATTTTTTTTAATGCGATTTGTAATTTTAAAATAAAATATATATATTACAAAAAATAATAATATATATATATAACGAAACAAATATATCATTACAATTATCGTTTTTATTAATTTTTTCAAATTCTATGTAATAATTATTATTTATTGTATTGGGTACAGTCGTACAATAACATTAAAGTATTTAGGTTTAATTTTTGATAGGGTACGTATATATATATATATAAAAAAATAATTATTATCATACAATTTCATACAAATATTATATTCGCTTACTATTTTATATAAGTATCTAATATAATAGTCTTCAAATTTATATAAAAAAATTAATTAATAATTCAAAAAATAAAAAATTAATAATATACAATTTAGGTTTATTTTAAAGAAATATTATGTGCGATTCCCTTTAAATAATCAGTACCTACCCTATCAAAAATTAAATCTAAATACTTTAATGTCATTGTACGACTGTACCCAATACAATAAATAATAATTATTATAGGTACATACAATTTGAAAAAATTAATAAAAACGATACTTTTTATGATATTATATTTGTTTCATTATATTATATGTTATTATATCTTGTAATATACATTTTATTTTAAAATTACGAATCAATTACGAAAAAATGTCCGATTCTCATAAAACTTTACTCAAATTTTCTATCGATTCAGGCATGGTGCGCCAAGAGAGACTTTCAGATGACTTCTCCTTTATAATTATGAACAAATTAAAAATTAGTCATCCATCAACTATTCCTGAATTGTATATATATTGTCGAATCGATGTCAAAGTCTCCTCAATAATATTACACTATTATTACTTTTTTTTTTTTGTATGATTTTAGCCTAGAATAATAAAACGTTTAATAGGTGTACGGCTGACTAAAATAGGTACGTGAATGACATTTAGATAACGCCGATAATAATCGTGATCGACTATTCGTAAAGAAATAATTTCGATAATGAAAAACAAAAAGTTCAATTAAAAAATAAAATCTTAAAACATTTCCCAAAGTATTTACAAAATGTATACAAATAAATGATTTATACCCAAACATTTTTAAACTTAATTAGCGTTAATTTACTCAAAAATACATTGAAATATATAACATATATTACTACGGCCGTCCCGAAGAAATATTTATAGTCTATATATCTATAACTTTTATCTGATTTTGCTGACAATTTTGCTGAAATTGTAAATTAAAAAATACGAAACGTTATTATTAAATAATTTTTCAACAAAAATACAAAATCGTATAGAATTGTCGACAATATTCGCAGGTGAAGGGTCAGACCCCCATGACCCCCCTAAGGAAGTCCCTGTATTTTACTATTAGTACCTATACTCATATATTATCATTTATTCTAATGAATGATTAAAGTAATATCCAATTTCCCTACGTATTTTATTCACAATTCACTACTACAGACTTTTTCCATATTTTTAACATTTTTATACTTTTTCAAAATGTTTATTTTACAGATTTATTTAAACTTTATATAGTTTAAATTAAATTGCTTAAAAATAATCATCATTAATCCTTTGAAGCTTCCTTTATTTCTTTTATCATATAATTCTAGGCTTATAAGATCATTAATAATATTACTTACGGAATATGCACTTTAAGCAACCCATCTGTGTTTGTCAAAAGTGTGTAAATAAATGGTACAGATAACGATACGCATAACATTGTAATGAGCAATACGATACTGAGTTTAATGTTCTTCGTGTAAACATAAAGGATAATTATTCCAATTAGGAAAAACTGCATGTCGCAAGATATGTACCAGCTCACTATGAGGCACTGAAATATCAAATTTCGTACAGAAACATTATATTTTAACGTTTAACGTTCAGTATGACGTATGTATTTTTATAATTATTTTTAAATATAAATTTAAAAATATTACGACTTACTTGATACTTGACATCAATGTAATTGCTTATGAATAACAAATTTGTCCACCAATAATTTTTACAATTCTCAGCATCAGTCCAGATATTATAAGGCCATAATGGACCATCCCCGAGGTGAGGTACGATATGTGCCACGATCACCATCATCGCACAATAAGCTGGGTACATTCTAAAATAATTCAGATATGTAATAAATAATATTATATTAAGATACACCGGTTAATTTTCTAAGTATAATTTCTATCCTAGTCTTAAAGTAGATTAAAAATTTAAACAGAATATGATAGATGAGAATATTTACTATAAACAAATATATATTTATATAATATAGTAATTTGAAATTGATCATTTGATTAAATTGAATCATTATTTTTTTAATTTGAAAATGTCGAAATTTTACGTTTGTCAATCACAAATTTTAGATGTTTAAATATTCTTATTGAACAAAAACCCTATACTCGGTCTTAGTTTAAGTTCTCATCATTTATTTAATGTAATTATTTCTCTTTTATGATAACTTTTAATCAAACTGTAATCAGAAAGCCACAAGTAGTTTTTGAACAAAAGCCGTGATTACACAATAATAAAAAGTGGTATAGTCGATATAGATATTAGACTTTTTTTAGATTACTTTTTAAATGCATTTTAACATTTTGTAATCGTTGAATTTTCATTATCCACCAAACTTCTTATAAATTGCCTACACAAAATTCCTTATAAATGAATGGTCCTCTTAATGACTTAATAAAATCAATATAGATTTATATTTATTACATATTTCAAAATGATGTTGTGTTTAACTTGAATCCATTCTACCTATAATCTATTAATTCTTTCTCTACTGCTTTTATACAAAAAATATTTTCCTTCTTTTATAGTTTTGGATTTTTAATTTAATGCTTTTTTATTTCTATTAATATTAGTTTGTAAGTTAAGTATTATTTTTAATAGTTACGCTTCAATGTATTTTAGTACGTAAGCTTTTGTTAGGTAAACAATAAACAAAAAAATGTTGTGTTGGATATTAAAATCGTTAAAACTCTTAAAAGCATTTTACCTGGCTATGCGGTAGATAATTGGTGATGCAAGTTTCATCCAAGCTGTTCCTGGTTTCGTAAATACCGGAATAATGGTCAAGTACATAAGATATCCACTCATAAAGAAAAATGGGTCAACTAAATTCATACTAGTTAATAGAATATTAGGTCCGTACAGATATACCTGTAAATAAAGTAATAAATTAACAGTAAATAAACTAATTTTTAGTGCTCGAATTAGGGGGGACGGTGCGCCTCTCTTTTTTTTTTTTTGCGGTTACAAATGATTACAAATTATATTACATCATTTTGAATATTTTTTTTTTCGAAATCGAAAATGGCAGGGCCAGATTTATAATTATATAAATAAATATTGTATGTATTGTATTACTGTACATAATATAATATATATATTATAGTCTATTATAAAATTGTTTAACGTAAATAAAATCGGAAAAAGGCAAAAGTTTTCTCTTTGTTTTTGGAAACATACTTTTAAATAAAATATAAAATATATATAATAATATATTTATTATTTAGTATCTACATAGTATAGGTGTAATATTATATTGACATTTTGAAGTTCTTTTTATACAATAATAAGGTTTAATTTCAAATTTTTTTCATCTATGCACTAGTATGGCACACACAGTACAATATTTACCGTATTTATGGAGAGTGTAAAAAAATATAGTAGGTACCAAATACCTAGTGGTGGATCCAAAACAATATTATTATACTATAATATAATATGACCAATTTTTTATATCAACTTTGTATGATATATTTATGTATGATTACATAAATACGGTTCTAGACAACACCTTGATAGTAGGTATCGATTAGGTTTACATTGTTAATTTATATTAAAAACACACACACACACAAAAGTAGTTTAAAATATTTTTGATATTTTTAGTATTTCACCTTTTCAAATTCTTCAGTATATGTTGCCGGATTTCCCCCAAAAAACATAAATCTGTGACCAAATAAAATGAAAATCATCGTTAGTAATTTAAAACCATTTATTAAATTCAGTTCGTTGTTTTTATCGAATTTCACCAATTCTTTGATTGAATTAATGAATGAAAATGAAGTGAAAAAAGAATCCGAATCTTCACCTGCGTTAAACATGAAAAATAAAATACAAATGTAAAAATGTAAATTTCATAATAATACATACAAATTATATTTAACTTGATAACATTAAAACTTACTCGTTCCTTTTTTATTTTGTTTGTATGATAATACTATAAAATGATGTAACGTTGCGCTGCTACAGATTACAATCAGCAAGGCAAAAAATGCACTAAAAAAATGAATATACAAAATAATATAAACAATATTAAAAACAATAAACATCACTATTCACTATATTTTACTAAAAAATGACAAGATATTATTTATATATCGATTACTGTGTCTTATTAAAAGTCTCTATTTTCTTATCAGAAACCGTTATGATTTCTTAATAACCTAACCTTGAAAACTTTTCCGGATCTTATACTGAAAATATTATCACACCGATTTAATATTATTTATTCCTTTAAGAAGACATCGATATCAACTACGTCTAACTTACTCATAAAAAAGTGAATATATTTTAACTAAAATTTCAATACAAAAATGCCAGCCATTGGTGGGGAGGGGTGGAAGCACTTCGCTCGTTGGATAGGCTACTGTTGGTGGATATATTGAATGTAAAAGTAATGATAAATCATTTATTTTGATAAATGAAAATACGGCCCCAAAGAACTTTATAACGATTAGATTAAATTAGTCGAAAAATAAATCATTTTCGATTAAAATACAATAATTATCGAAGATAATTCGTACTCACTAACACCAGGATTTGAACAATTATTATTTCTGAAAAATTCAGAAATATATACACTTTAAGATCTGACATTCTATAAAAAGTTATCCTGATACAAACTTGGGCACATTTAACTGCGGACGATAAAAGAATTAGAAAAGGTGGCTCTAAGTATGAAACTATCATTGAAAAATTATTTCTGACTGGTAAAGGTATGAAATATGGTGGCTTAAAATTACAAAAATATAATTTAGTATACTGTAACAAACCGAATAAGCTTGTCGATAGACCGCGACTACTATTAGCTTCTCAAGCTGCGGTAATACATCTGCATGTATCCAACGAAATTTTTTCGATTTTTGATGAGTTATACGAAGCTGGTATACCTAATAAAAAGGATTCCCAATGTCTGAATACGAAATAGCGTTTGAACTCCATAAACCATCGAGAAAAAATTACATTAGACGTATAGTTAATGTGTACGATAAAAACGATCTATGGTAGACGGACTCGATCGAAATGATACATATTGATATATACACAAATGATATATATATATAATTAGAAAAAACAAAGGTTTTAAATATATTCTACGCGTTATCGACTGTTTTATGAAATTTGCGCGAGCTATATGCCCGTTAAATGTAAAACTATTATTGAAATCTCCAATGCGATGGCCAAAAAAAATATCGTTCACCGAAGTTACTACAACTCGATAATGTAAAAGAATTTTATAATATAATATTTGATACGTTAATGTCAAAGTATGGAATAAAAAAGTATTCTACGTATACCACAACAACAAAGGTGTGTATAGTCGAACGGTGAACATTAAAAACCAGCATGTTTAGAGACTCGAGGCTCTCGAGAACAGGTTTCTATACTACCAATGTTAATTATCAATTATAACAATTTGAAGCACAGAACAATAGGAATGACACCGGTGCAGGTCGATGAAAATCCTTCATCAGTCCGATTGAAAGAACGTAATATCTCGAATAAAAAAAATTGAAAATAAAGTGGGCGATAGCGTTCGAATACGTACACATAAAGGTTAACAAAACTCGGACATGCACGTTGGGGGTCGGTCAATATCGCATATCAACACGATGACTCATTATAGAAATAAAGGATATCTACTGTACATGAATAGTAGATATTATGACGTCACGCGATAACAGCCGTGATGGGAAAAAAATATATTAATATATAGTTATATCGGATACCAATATAGTATAGTGTACATAGATGAAGAAGCGTGGGCGTCGATGATTACAGCCCTCTGCAATGCTGGGAAATCAGGGGAATGGATATGGAAGAGGTGGTCTGCCACGAGTAGAAGTAAATTGTAAGGTGTGGTGCGTTTGTGGTATAATGTAATTTTAAGTCACTTATCACGTGATATGCTAATAACTTGATAACAGAAATTTTAGTAAGGTAATACGGTACTGTATGGTTATGACGCTAGCGCTCGTAGCGGATAAGAAAAGAAACTTTAGATGTTATAAACTCTTAAAAAAAAAAAAAACTCGTAAAAAATAAATGTATAGTCATGTAGGGTGGTGAGAATTCTAGCTAAGGGTGGTAGTGGTGATGGTGGTGGTGTTGGCGGAGGCTATGGCGATGGAGCGGGTTCAGAACCCCGTAAAACTATAGACTATACTCAGTACTCATATTGTTATGTCTCTTTATATCATTATTATTCTTGATTAAACTGACATTCAAAAGTATTCCCTTGCACTATTAAATTGATAAAAATTAAATTTAGAAAAGTGAACAAATTTCACGACCTTTAACACATTCAACTCGCACACGTTTATCTATAATGGCATACCAATCCTAACATAGTTGAATTAATATAATTATATTGATTATAATAGACACATTATTGATTTATAATAAGATATTTAAATACGTATTAGTATATTATTACCTGGATACATAATAAGCTGTATCGTAAGGATACATATCCCCACTGACGGTACACAAAATCGGATCTACTTTGACGACAGCTTTGGCTTGTTCGGACACAAAAACCATATCCAATTCTTTTTGCAACGTTGTCTGCAAGTCTAATGCTGAACAAGAATCTGGTATACAAATGCCTATGTTTAAAATATTTCGCTGTACTTGATCTGAGTAATCGACCCACTGCAACAGTACGTTTTCAAATTTGAATATCCAATATCGATCCGTTAATATATTAAATAGTTCTCGAAATTATTCATTATGTATTTAGTGATTTTTTTTTTTTCACTGATAATACAATAAATAAATTTGTTACACCAAAAAATCATGATAAGATCTAAATTTCATACAAGTACCTATAAGTAGGTAATATATATTTAAATATTTAATTTTAATGATGTTATCTATTAAATATTCTCCTATTAAAAGTAATAAAAAATAATCAAGATATGTATAATAACTATGTAAATGTAATTATACACGTGTTGTAATTAATTACTTTTTAGATATTAAACTAATTTAATTTTTAATATATTTAATTAACATGTGATGTGTTATTTTTATTTTTTTTTTTTTGTACGTATACGCTTTTCAAAGAGAATAGGAATTTTTGGGTAAAGAGCTTTCTGGTAGCAAATTTATATTCGTAGTCATTTTTCCATTTTCTCAGTAGTTTTCTTGAATGTAAAGGAAGACTACCAAAAATTATCAAAAACAATTATAAATTGGAAAATTATATTGCCAAACATTCTTAATTTACATCACATATATAGTTTATTATAACACTATACTTTGACTTGATAAAAATTTCAAAACGTATTTATCACTTTTCAAAGATTTATAAAAAAATATTTGAAGTTTGATTATATTTTTTAAATTCTGATGAAGCATATGTATTGGTCTTAAAATTGTGTTATTTTTGTATGCATATACTGTGGTAGAATTTTTCAATTATAGCTTTCTAAAAGAAGTTAATAGGTACTTTAGAACAGTAATTTTTCAATTTTACAAGTATAGATATTATGAATAGTTATACTATACATTCTTTCAGACCCGAATATTAAGAATAGCCATAACCTTCTCCCAATAGATCTCAGGACTTCGAATCTTATTTCTTATAAAATATATGTTTTTTTTTTTTTGTAGAATACGGATACAGATACTTAAACATAAAAAGTATAATTATTTATTATTAGACATTGAAAATTGTCTTTTTTTTTTTTTTTTTTAGAATATCTCGTTAAATATTACATTTAACGTACCCCGAGTATTGTACGCCACGCATGATTGTTGCCGAAATAGTCTTTGTCTTCTGTTCTGATGTAACTGTAATCTTTTCCCGTCGGTGGCACTAATTTAATTTCTGATAAACAATACTGTCCTCTCACTGGATAATGTACTTGAACACATTCATCATAAATACCCAAGTGATATCTGTTGCCTGATAGTATACCAATGGGATGGCGAGTCCAGGATTCCGCCACTGAAAAATAAATTTAAATAAAACATTTACCAACATTACTACAGTATTTTATATATTTTGCAATAATTTTTAATATAACATATGAAATATCACAATCCAAGTTGTGGGAATATTCTAGCGACGTTGCTGGGACCGTATTTGTCCTGCAATGACGTCTTTTACGACATATTGTGTTATATGGATATTTCTCTTGCAACATCCATCATGCAATAATATTTCAATAACAATTCTCTTTAAATAATGCAAAAAAGAATATCTGCGCCGAGATATTAACCACGACCAACAAATACTCTATAGATTTGGGGAGCTAACTGACAGAAGGAGTTAAAGTGGGGGGACGCAGGGGACACAGTCCCCTTATCTCTAACGATGGTTAAAAAACGTCCCCTTTATCAATTTCTCCTTAAGGTACTCCGGAACGCTTAAATTATAGCCAAATATTAATCAATATATAATTCAGAATTCCTTTGAAATTAAATCTTGTAGTTTTTACTTTTTTTTTTTATCAAATATTCAAATATATTATTTTAGTTTTATCAAATTTGTTTAATAAAAATCACGGATTAAAATAGAATCTTAAGCCGGTCCCACACGACTGGTGTATTTGGCCCACAAACACCAGTCGTGTTACTATAAACTTACTTATTTTACTTTAAAATACATATATGTATGCTAAGATAATAATAATATTAAGTATATATTATAATATATATTTTCAATATATGTTACATTTTTATGAATTTCTGTTATTTAATGTTAAAAACAACATACACTAAAGAAAATACAAGTTATGTTCCTATTTAAATACTTTATAATTGTATATATATATATATATATATATAGGTACACAGCGTGATTTTTTAAGCATGCTCACCCCCACTTTTAACCGTGTATAATGCGTAAATCTGAATTTTTTTCTTGTTGAATTTGAATTACTTACATTTTTGCAAAATAATTAATTTTCATACATAAATATACCACACCATCAGGAAATTCACCAACATCCCGTCCATTCTCGACTACACCAATGCCACCTTCACCAAACTCAAACAGTCGATTTCTTCGGCTCCCTTTCCACACATCGCGTCCATCTCAACCCGCCCCGGCCTCCTCGACGGCCACAAAAGAAACCGTTCTCTCAACTTCCAAATAACCTAAAACCTAAAATTCACCCCCTCACCACCTCACAACTCCTGATACATCCAACCCTCTGGCAGAAGCAAAAGCTTGAGACAGAGTACCACCCCACAAAGCAAGTCAAGTCAAATATTGTTCAAACAACCTTTGATCGTGACACGTGAATCGTATAGCTGGTCATTGGTTAGAGGGATAATGTAAATAATTATCACACGAAAATGCCATTTAAAACATTGGTGTTGATAAAGAATAACCCCTGTGTTTTTTTCCATCCATATCCATCCATTCGTCTTAATATCTATTCTTTTTACTTATACCGCTCAAACGACCTTTGATCGTGACACGTGAATCGTATAGTTCGTCATTGGTTAGAGGGGTGGTACAATTAATTATACGAACAGATCATATTGATCCGATAGAAGGACGAATATTCAAGGTATAGTTAAGTGTGCCAGACAGTGGCAATAATCGGATCCACATTAATTGAGTGTCTAATTTAAATTATTATATTAAATATACTCGTCCAACGATCTTCAGTTACACAAGGTTTGTACATTTTACACCACTACTATTACTACTACTACTACTATATAGGTGTTTTAGGTCGAAAGAATAGGTAGGGATTTAGTATTTTTTGAGGTTCGGGAACGCATTATATATTTCTCGCTACTGTTAGGTGGTTCATTGTCAAACTCGGGTATAATCACCCATATAACGAAAAAATACACATCGTTCACAAAGGACATCTTAATATCGCCCTTTCACTAACCAAACGGAACGCGCCCTATATATCCATTATATTTTACGTCGTATTATTTTCGTGTTATTCCTCCGTATTGCACGTGTAATTTCAATGTCAACATATACCCAACCACTATTGTAATTTCACATATCCCAAGTCGTGGATACTTTCACCTCTCTCTCTCCTCCCCCACTCGCTTTCCCCTTATTTTTTCGATCTACTACACCAGTATCCTACCCAACGAGTGAATTTCTTCCATCCCCTACTGATCAGGTTTAATTGTTTGTTTTATTCTGAGTAAAATAAAATAAAAATTATCGATTATATTCATTGTCTACTAATTTATAAGAATAAATCGTGGTAACACAGGTAACGACTAACGAGGGCAACATATATACGTATATATATTATAAACTTGCAGAAAATTTCGAAAAAAATATCACAAAATAGCGGTATAATTTATAGAAAAAAACAGCGAAATTTAATAGTTAAATTTTTAGAAGTTAAAACACGATAAGTTAAATTAAATATAATACAATTATATTTTGTTTAGATCTGAGAATACAGTGATGAATGAAAGAAAATTTTCAAGCATAGCGAGAAAATTTCCCAAAACATTATATACCAATACAGATGTAATAGATATCTGCATATTATATATTATGTGTATACCTATTATATCAATATATTATGTGTGTATTTATATAGAAACTCGACAATCCTAGAATCGCGTTTAAAACCGTTTAAATGTAATATTATTCAACATTCCTAAAATATATATATTAAAAATATTTTTTAAACGTCTATATATGAACTTTTTGAATATACAATGGAAAATATTTTTTAGTGATTTTTTTCATCCAAAACATATAAGAAAATATTTATAGAAGCTTTAAGAAATATTTTTAATTTTTTCAAAGAATGTTAAAAAAATATTTTTTAATATAATTTTCCCATGTTGAAATAACACCAAAGACTCGAAAAAGAACAGAAAATTGAATAGTAAAATATAAGCTTTTAGGTAATTTATGAGAATTAAAACGAGCGAAAATATAATAATTATTATAATTTCTTACAACTACTATAATGAATACCTAACTGATAAATATCGAAACAATATTTAAAGTTATTATAATCAATTTCCATAAATACCCAATTGTGTAAATCAATTTAATTACAATATAATAATATTTATATTTTCTATATATCTTATCAAAATCATATCACAAATATCTGATTTATAAAGTCTTTGAATAATATTATTTTATAATACTTATTTTTATTCAAATACTATAATAAATATTTTTTCAAGAATATTCTAATATGTATTCTAAACAAAAATTATTAGTAGTTTTTATAACTAATAATGGTGATTTACTTTACTATTTATATATGCCTAATATTAAATATTATCTACAATATCATGATCATATAGTTCAAATAATAATATAATATATTTTACTAAGAATATAAGTCGTGTATTTTTTATTAAATTTTACAATTTATTCCAATAAGTATTCTGAATACAAAACAAGAGTATATTCTCTATAAGTTTGCAGATAAACATTGAATATAAACACGCAATGTGAGGAATTATATAACAAGTCTCGTTAATAAAATCTGATTTAACTTGTTCTACAAACTTGTTTGAATAATTAAAATTATACTAAATTGTAATTGTATATTAAAAATTATTACTTTAGATATAATATATAGGTAGTAAGTATAACCAGTATTAAGGAATCAATTCTTGGCTTTAGGGTCATATTTGTTCATATATGTTCACTAGTAAATAATATTATACCTGTTTTTTTTATCATATTATTATAAATACGTAATAGCTCTAAGTATATTATAAAAAGTACATAATATAATTAAATCCGTAAATACATTTTATAATTAAAAAGATATATAAGATATACGAGTACTAACGGACCCCCCACCCCAACCCCGTGGAATGGCAAATGGCCTTTACTATTTGTTTATTTCCACTTTTTGAAATTGATTTTCACCCTAATGTAGGTATGGGGTTTCGCGGGATGAATGACCTTTTTTGTCTTTTGATTTTTTCCTCTTTTTGAAAGCGATATTTCGTCCAAAGTCTCCCAAAATCTTGCACCCACTCCCGCTCCCAAAGAAAAAAATTAAAAACTTCCTCTGTGTGTGATATAATTTATATAAATAGGTATAAGACACCGTAAATATAGTAATTTTTCGTTACAAAATATACAGTTTCAAACCTATATACCGAATTAGATGTACAAAAAATTATAGTAGTCACTATACACGACAGTGATTGGTATTATATAAAAAAGTACGATACTACTATGAATAAACCTTTAAAAATATTTTCAAAGTCTATGGTTGTCTCTCAACAACTAAAATGTAAAAAACCGAGGCACCATTTGGAGTATCGCTGTAGGGTATACCTTGGAAACAATATATATATATTTTATTTTTTTTTTGAATACCTTAATTTTATACTTGCACCTACACGTGTTAAAGTAATTAATTTATAAGTATAGCTTAATAAATAAGGTTTTCAGTTTCAAAATAAAATATTTAACATTTTTAATGTAATCATTATTTACCAGTTGCAGTCATCAAGTATATTAACTATACACAAATTACCAGACGACATTGAAATAGATTATAATAATATACTATCTCTATGCCCGACGTCATTTATTTTACACGGCCAACCGCGATTAGAACACAGCAATAAGGTACAGGGTAGAACGAATTCTATAATATATGTGAAGTAAGTCAATAAAAATCAAATTTTCGAAATATACTATAAAATTGTTACTATTGTACTGATATTTATAAAAAAAATTATATTTGTATAATTATATAGGTGTATAATAATAAAATAAAATCTACTCCTATTGACTACATTTTTAAATATTTCAGCATACCAGCTATACCCAGGGATGTCGGTATTTAGAATACGAATTTGAAATACATTTTGTATGTTTTAGTTCAAATACCTTGTGCACAAACGCTCATTTTGTATTTCGTATTTGAAATACATTTTATTGCATATTTATTTGAAATAAAAAATATATTTCTTTAAGTAAATGTGTACCTATGTAATTAAATAATACTGTAAAAACATTTGTTTTTTACTAAAATCGTATTTTACCATTTTTACGTAATTTTTCAGTAGATTTTCATTTTCGAAAAAGTCGAAAAATCTAAAAATTACCTCTTTAAATTGTATACTTTTTTTTAATAATTATATTATATTTCTTTTTTTCATAACATACATACATAAATTAATATAATCAGTAATCCTTTAAGATAACGCCACAATAATGATTTTTAGCAACAAATACATGTCTATGAAAAACAAATGAAAATTCCTTTTAAAGTGATTTTAAAGTTAAACATCCATTATAAAATATATAAAAGATAATATTTTGGAGACGATATAATCGGCGTTTTGTATAAAATTCATTATTAAAATAGTTTATGAAATTTTAAAAAGTAAAAATAAGGTATTTTGTACATACAATATATTCAAAATGAATACTTTATTTAATAATTATATAATAATTAAAAGAACGCAATACACTAGTTTTTAGTAAAGTAATTTTTTGTTAGAAAATTGGTTCTAGTTGGTACTGTAAACAGTTTTTTTTATTTTTTCAGTATTTCTTTATGAAAAAAGAAAAACTCATTTTTATAACGAAAATATTTTATATACCCATATATTTTCTTGTAATAGCAAGGCTTGGTCTACGTCTATAGTTTCATTAGTTGATGGGAGATTATTGATTAACTTAAGATTTTTCAAAAGAATAAATAACGGTTTTATTGATTCTCAATATAAGATTCTATCCATGATAAATTTTAAGTTCACATACATTTTTTACCAAAATCGACGTTCATTTTTCCACTATAAAAATACGAAATCATTTTGTTTTTCACAACATTTTTTCATGTCAATAAATTGTAATTATTATGAGTTTTTAAAGTAAATAATGTATAATGTATACATAAATCAAAAAATATTTATATAAAAGAATATAAATTAGGTTTTCTCAAAAAATTTAATAAATCTACTGCATAAACGAAAGCGGTGGAAAACGAAATGATTTTGTATCTTGTTGGTGAAAAAAAGAACGTGATGGTAAAAGAAGGTCGATTTTGGTGGAAAATGGATCCACCATTTCATAATCATCAAATTTAATGCCCGGCATATTTATAAATTTTCTGTGCCTAAGTGCACCACAAATTATGCAGGTGCACATGCATCGAATGATGAATATTGCGAATAACGACCTATTATATTTTTGTTAATCGTATTTGTGTGTTGTTCTAATGTTGTTGATTAAAAAATGTATGCTTCTATGTATTATTTATTCAGTAGGTACCAGTTACATTATATTAAAATTATAAATAATTTTTATAAACATGTTCACCATATTTTGTGCCAAGCCCGTCGGTACTATAATAAAACTAAGATCATTTTGGGGGAAATAACAATAAATAACAAATAAAATTGTCATGGTAAACTAATTTTTTTTTAAATTATATTATTATACAGAACTGCTATCAGCACCGTATTTTTAATGCAATGATTTATTTTTGTTTTCATATTTAAAGTAATAATAATCATACAATGTCCTGTACGAGGACCGATGGAACGGTACGATGGTACGATGGACCAACTTTCACCAGGCCCGGCGAAAGGGGTAGGTCGGGGGTAATTCACCAGCCCGGGCCCGAGATTTTCATGGACATGCCCGGATATGTGAACCGAAAAACCAAAAAAAAAATAATAAAATAAAATAAAATAATTTTATAGAATTTTTGAAAAAATCCAGGCCTCCGTGAGCAAAAATAATTTCTCGTAAAACCCTAGTGTAAAAATTGTAAATTAAATTTTTGAACAAAAAAATAAGACAGTGATCTTACACCATGATTGTATCGTGCAGTGGGTGTTTCGAATAATATAATATAGGTATCTAAACGTATTTATATACCTACTACGTTAAAACGCACGACAGTGTCCGTGACGGGTTTTTAATAATTCCAATAATGAGTTGAATATTTTGAGTAAAACCGAAACGTGCCGCGGCAAACCTATAATAATATATTTATACATATATAAATATATACCTATATAAATTATGATCATAAACAATAAATCAAAATATTTTCATGGGAACCCAACTTAGATATACCTACATTAAATATTTTACAATACTATAAATACGAATTGAACGAGGCGCAATATACGAATATAAGATATGATAATATGTAAATCACTAATCACTCGGCGTCATTGATCAGTATAATACACATTTTCCGTGAAAACCAACAAAAAAAAAAAAAAAAAACGGAGGAGATCAACTTTGGAAATGATAAACTGTTTTGTCATCAATCACAGTCCATTTCCAAGCGTTTTATCGTCTGATCATGTGTACTTTATATAATATTATTACATTTATTAGGTACCTATTTAATTAATATGCGAAATTCGGACTACAAGTTATGTTTAAAATTTTATAATTTTTTTAATAAATAATTTTATGTTTTAATTTTGTAATCGGGAATATCGAATATGCACAGTGGTTAAAGTGGAATATATTTGCAGGGGGGACTATAGCTTATGCAAAAAATAGGCGTCCCCTGAACCAGTACGGTAATATTTTTAAAATATTTATATAAATTTAATTTTTAATCCATGTTATTATTGACCTAATTTGTAAAAATTTATCACGGACGTATATATGTATATACGCCTATTATTATGTATAATGTACATACTCTGTGGTTATAACTTTAAAATACGCATATTA
>JAIPRL010003319.1:0-18916 GCA_025469235.1 Pemphigus obesinymphae | reverse complement strand
GTACAAGAGAACAAATTCAGTCTCAACTTTTAATTAAACATTTAGAAATATAAAGGGGACGCCAAACTTAAGCTAAGCAAAGACGGGGGACGCCGTCCCCCTCCGTCCCCCCTCACTTTAACCACTGAATATGCATGTAAAATATGGGGTGAAAGGGGGACACTACCCCCGGGCTCCGATTTTCTCTCCACAGCTCTGACTACCACCATCTGTACCGGGACCACTTTTATTTTAGTATTACGATATTATACATTCGTTAATGTTGTTTCTACTATAAATATTTCAGAAAACTATTAATACATATTAATATTAGAAAATAGTAAATGTGTATTTTGTATTTTTTATTTCAAGTAGGTATATTAAATGATTTTCCTATGCCTGTCTATATTATAAGTGTTCTATTTATATATATATATATATATATATATATTTGACGTTAACAACGGGAATAATAATAATTTGACTAAAAATTAATACAGCTTACAAGAGTAGTATATAATATTTTATTATTATAGTGTACAAAGTTAAGGATTTATGATCTTAAAAAATTACGGAAAAAAATCAGTATTTCATTTTAAAAAAAAAAAAGTGAATATTAGGGAATTGTGGGAGGGAGGAAAATGAGAAAATCCGAGATGTTGTAAATTTTAATGTGACAAAATAACGTTTTGAAAAAATCTGAAGCAGATTTTTTTAAATTCAAGCACCAGTTATACATCTATATAACGCTATAACAAATATATATATGTATATATATATAATATATAAACACGGAATCTTGTATATGTGTAATTAAAAATTATTTGATAATATTAGATATTATACGATAACAAACCTTGAATTAATTTTTACGTGTAGGCATACTTATTACAGTTATTTATATATTTATGTGAAATTTCAATTACCCATATGAAGGATTTGTAAGTTAAAATACATTTGCATATTAATCCTGCTAAGACATTATAATATACAGCGTATTACAAAAGTATGAATCAAAACCCTATGTATTTTATATGAAATTATATTCCGTACATTTTGAACAGCCTGTACACTTGCCATACACATACACCAAAAATGTCTTCAATCGTAATATGCGTATAGGTATTCAGTCATAATGGTGTGCTTTTTCTTGAACTGTAATTAATTGAATAGAGGCGACTAAACCTTTTTGATTTTCAAATATATATGGACCGTTGATGGAAATTTAGCCCTGCCTGAAAATTTAACAGCCTTATTTTAAAACTAAAATTTGACGCTCCTATAGGCACTATAGTTGAAAATTATGTCGTCGTTTACATCATTTAACGAATATTTACAACGGCCAGGATTTTCACAATTTATATACATTCTCTCGGCAACCGTACATCCAGAATCGGCTTTTCAAGAAGAAAACATTGACTTTTCAGGTTGAAGATTTGAAATAATTAAATTATTATACTTCGTACGACTTGGGTGGGTACCTCCTATTATAATATACGCGTTTATATGATTTTCCAAATACATTCTTGGCCATAGGTATAAAGAAAAAAAAAATTTAATAATATCATTATTTGGAGTCACGATGTGAACTTATGACGTACCTACACTTTAAACGGAATACGCGAACACTGCAAAAATATTTAATATCATTTTATGAAATACTCCTCGGAATGCACATTACGCGTATAATATATATAATTAATTAATACATAAAACTTTAGGTTTTATCAAGCGTGCGTAGTAAATGACTTTAAATTGTCCACTCCTCTTAAGGCTTTATACTGCGCTTTTTTCAGGCCTATATTGGAGCGTGACTCAGTTCTCTGGGACCAGCTAGTACAGCTACGTCTTCTTATCGGCTTGAACGATTTCCACGTAAATTCCTGAAATTTGTCAGCTATACACTCAAAATAGATCGCCCTGCTCGGATATATTTACTCTCCTGTTTTATCCCGTCTTCACTTAGATTCTGTTGCCGACCGTGTAGACACATGCGGCAAATTTAACTTTTTATTTTAAATTTATTAAATGCCGGAATGGACTCTCTCCCACTGTATTATCCGTACAAATTCCGTTTCAAGTACCTTAACGTGGATAATAATCAACCACTCCGTCGTTACACGGTCCAAGCTGATTGGGAACCGTATTTTTCATATTCTTTTATTAATTCGTTTTCATTTCATTATTTGTTATTATTATTATTATTATTATTATTATTATTTAAAGCTATTTGGCGTTTGTTACTTCAAAAAATATAAATATATAACACATGATTGTCGTACTCACTCCTGACCGCCCAATTGGTGTAATTTCGCAAGTGTCTGTCGTACATCTCCGATTGTTTCCGGCAGGCGGTGCTCCCGGCGTCCCGCACGGTGAAATTGGCCAACGCCCTGTACAGCGTATCGGAAATCCACGACTCGGGGAAAACCACCGGGGCCGCGTCCGAAGCGGTCGGAAAACCGACGGACTGGCCGCCGGAGCCGGGCGGGGCCAGCGCCAGCGACAACGCCATCGCCAACGCCAGCGCCGCCGCCGACAAGACCGATCGGGACATTTCAAAGGCGGTGCCGGAACAAAATAACGGGACGGTTCTCGCGTGTACCGGGCGGTTCGGGCGCCTATTATCGTATGGTGATGCGCGCCGCCGACAGTGTGAGTGACGAGTGCCCCGGCCCGTCCGTCCTTGCGGCGAGCGCCCGTAATACCTTGTATGCACACCCGGTTACCCATTCAGGTTCACGGTGGTAACTATAATCTGGTAATCCGGTCGTGCCTATACAATCGTGTACGCTCAGGTATTACCTATGCGTAACCTCATTTCGTATTGACCATAGTAAACATAGGTATATACCTACGTACCACGTCCTATACCGACGAGTTTTTTCCTTTAAATAACCCACGAAGGTCAAGTGCAGACGACCGCCTGGCGCGGGACTTCGCGCACTTGGCGGCCGCATTAGGCGCCAGGTACACTACTATACGCCTGCAAGGGCCGACGATTTTCGGCCAGGTCCGGTCCGACAAAATGTTGTGCGAAAAAAGGCCCGGCTTTTTTTTTAATAGTTAGAGATATGTGGTTATTAAAAAAAAATTTCGAGTTTTCAACAATTCATAAATCATGTTTAGATAGGCGTATGGAAAAACGGCTCCGTAGCTAGGGCACTGGATAATTTATGTTTTTATCGTTTGTTTTTTTTTTTTTTTTTTTTTTTGTTTCATGTCTCTAACATATTTGGTATAAGTCGTTATAAATGAGAAATGCGAAAGTAATTTTTTCAATAAAATTTTATTAATTCATAAAAAATAACCATAATAAAATATTTGTATTAGTAATAGGACCAATTATTAGTCATTTTAAATATGCATATAAAAAATTTTCAATTGTATCATTTTCATTTTTCTTCAAATTTTTTCAAAATTGACTAAATAAAACTCCTTAAAAATGGCCATGCTGACATCTTAACACATACATTACTATTGTTATTATTTTAAAAAAATCCAGGCCCAGCCCAAAAAAAAATCAAAAAAATTTCAAAAGCCCGGTCCGAACCTAACCTAAGATTTTTTTTTTTAAGTCCAGCCCGAAAAATTTTACATGTTTTATTTTAAATGTTATATTGTTAAGTTAGTGTTAAGTGGTAAACTGATTTATTACATTCCAAACAGAGGGTGAAATGTTTTGGTTTTACAATGTGTATTTTTTATACCTAATAGAAATATCTACTAGAAAAATCCATCAACTATTACTACATTGCACATTTTCTGGTAGCGATTGCGTCTAGTTGATATTTTAAAGAAGTAAATTTTCTTAATTGTTTTTTAATACGTCAGAAAAAACTACCGAAAAACTATTTAAATACGCGATTTTGTCAAAAACGATTATGCTTACTTCCCTGTAATTTTGAAAATAATAGTCCAAGAGTCTTGAAATTTTCAACAAATATGTAATGTTGTAATTTACTAATACAAAAAAATGTTTAAAATATTTATAGATTTTAAGATACCTATCTATTGTAAAAAATTAGTAATTTCAGGATTTAGTACAGGATTTTTTTTATTTTTCGTTATAGACTTGAATTCTTACCAATTTCTTATTTTATTACCATATTAAAATAAATAAAAATGTACAAAAATTTTTAAAAATGGATTTTACAATTTCGGTCTATATTTGTGTAAATTTTAGGGGTTTAAGGTCAGTGGTAAAGCTACCAATGGCTTACTTTTTTAAAATATATTCATCCCCCCCCCCATTGAAAATTTCTGTGCACACCCTCTGTTATTCCCAATATCGTTCAAAAGTCTTTACATTTTATAGATTCAATAAATTATAAGTAACACACGTTCGACATATTTTAGTAAATATAGATATAAGATTCTGTATAAAAATTAAAATATTTTGTTATACTTTACTATACGACTTTTATATTTAAACATATATGTAAGGTAAGGTACCTATCATTGTGAATAAATGTACATAAATTTATAAATGTCCATTATATTATATAAGTGACATTACTACTTCATTCCTAATATTTTATATAATTTTTAATTTTTTTTAAACGACGGGTTTTAAATTACGAGTATATCCAATACCTTGAGGGCCTTGAAATTTGAGCGCAGTGCAAACTTTGCCATCACACCAAGCACTGTGCATTTAAAGGCCCCGCGGACAGTGAACAAAAATAAATTATTATTATAGATGCATTTAAAATGTCATTATACTATTATAATATTTTGGATATTGCATAAAATCAAAAAAAAAATCTGGGCCCAGAGATAGGCCGTATAGTTAGGTGTTTTGGGAAAAATTTATATGAATGACCAATTTTTTTTTAATTTTAATTTATTTGCTTTTTATACATACCTACATGTATTTTTGGAAAAATTCGATCCCCCGTAAAAATTCTAGTCCCACCTCACGACCCCCTCTCGTCAGGCCTGTAAACATAATATATAATAAGATTGCACTATTCGCACTGTTACTGAGGCCTTATAGTATCGTCAAAACACCCAACTGAATAGACCCCGCAAACACATTTTGCACATAACCCCGATATTCACCGATCCGGCCTTATTGTAGGCGTACCTGAATATTTTTGTTTTATAATATTTTAGATATCTACAGAATAGTAGGTACTTTGAAAAGATGATTTTTTTTTTTTATTATTTCCATGAACGTGCGAATGAAAACTAAACCGGTAGAGGTAAAAGAAAAAAAAGAGTTGTTCCCTTGAAATTCCGAAAAAGATATATCCACCACCACCTGCAGTATATCCTATCCGACAAGCAAGGTGTTTGGACCTCCAACAGTCAAACTGACCGTATTTTTTGTAAGTTACGTTTGATAAGTACGTTATAAAATATTATTAAATTATAATGTGCTAATATCACATATTGAGTATACTTATTTTTATAGGTATACCGATCTATATACTTGCAGTGTTATGATCTAAATAGCCTATTGTCCTAAATGCGTACGGGTATACTGTATACATAGGTACCTACATCTAAATGTACTTATTTTTAACATCCTAAAATAATAAAAAAAAATATGTATTAAAAATTTCGAATAATAATCTATATTACACGTACGTTACGCTGCCTCCCCCCTCCCCCAATTGGGAAATTTTACATACCCAAGTTGATGTGATGTATACAGATTTCGCTAAATTTCGTTCGATCGGGGTAGACCACTCTGCCTCATCTCCTTTGTGTTTTGCAGGATACGGGCTTTGGTGAACCTGCACTACTTACTGTCACGGTTCAGCTCATTTGCTCATAATAGAAAGCAATGGATGAAAATAAATGGATTAATAATATCCGACAGTTTCTTCCGGTGTTTCCATGAGGAGGTCGCATGTCCCCACTACTTTTATCTGTTTTTGTTAATAGTGCAAATCGCGCGCTGCAACGTAGTAATCGTCTTGCGTTTGCTGATTATATGAAATTATTTTTGCGCGAAAATACATTAAACGATTGCCTTAAACTTCAAAGTGATTTAAACCATCTCATATCTCGGGCCAACACAAACTTGGACTGTCTTTTAATATTTCCAAATGTCGTTCTGTATATGATTTTCACCCACCGTATAGAAACCCTATCAGTTATTGTTACAATCAGGGACTGATACCTTTCGGTATTTTCGGTTCTGGTTCCGGTTCCGGTTCTCGGATTTTTTTTTTTTTAAAGTTCGGGTTCCGGTTCCGGTTTTTCAAAAATTAATGGTTAGGGTTTCGGTTCCGGTTCCGGTTAATAACGGTATTTTTATCGGTTCCAAAAAATTATTTAAAATGCATACTTTTGATAATATTGTTGAAATTTCATTTTATTAAAATGTACATTGAACATTAAAGTTTTACAATTTATTATAATAATAAAATATAATTTATAATATTTTGTAATACAATATTACAAAAAAAAAGCAGGAATAATAATAATAATAATAATAATACTGTAGAGAATAAAAAATAAAAAATTATGAAATGTAAAAGACAAAGACAGCAAATGTAAGTATGACATCCTCTAAAATTATTTTATACATTTGATCATTTTTATTGAAATATAAAAATCTCAGAACCATAAAAAATCTCGGTATTTCTCATTTCAAAAAAAGGGTTCGGGTTCCGGTTTCGATTCTTTTAAAATATTCAATAACGGTTCCGGTTTGGTTCCGGTTCCTAATATTTTAAGGGTTTTTAGGGTTCGGAACCGGTTCTTTTCGGTTCGGTTCCAGTCCCTGCAGTTATATTGCGTATTGTATTCTAATCATATTTTTATATGAATTATTAAAAAAAAAAACCCAAAATAAAATACGAATACGTCGCTCATCATACCTACACTGCAGTCGTGCCACGGGGCCGGTTACGACAATACATTATTATAATTACATAATTTATTAAAGAACGTGTTTTGAAGCGAAAACCGTTCTGGACAGACGATAGGGAATTTAGTAGGTTTATATGAATAGCATACGTGCGCGGTCACCCTCCCCTCTCTCGGAACGGTCAAAAACGCGGACGTACAAGACGTGATGTTATGACGCAGGTTATAGACGCGAAGACGCGAGGAAAAATACAAAGACCACACCGCACCGATGGGCCCGTAGAAACGACAAAAACAACATATCCGTGCGTGCGCCGGTTGTATCGCGTGCATTATAATATATGGGTTGGGACGCCGGTCGTCGGGGCGGTCATGGGACGGGTATAAAACGGGACGCGACGTGCGGCCGCGCCGGTAGTGTCGTCGTGCGCCGGTACAACAGCAGCAGCAGCAGCAGCGGCAGCAACAGCAAGAGCGGTGGCTTGTGTGTGTGTGTGTGTGCGCGCAAGCGAGAGAGTGAGTGAACGAGTGACGTAGATAACGCGTATAGCGTCGAGCGAACGAGAAAGAGATAGAACAGCCGGCTGTCGAGTGGAGCAGCGGAGCGGGGAGCCGGTACACCGCCGAAACGTACGTCGCGTCAGTCAGTTGAGAGTCGCGTCCGAGTTCGTTTCACCGTCCCGCAGGTTTGTTTCGTGCGCGCGGACAGTGTAGTGTGTGCGGTGCGCTTTGTATTATACGTCCCATGTTCGCGAGAGCGATTCCCGTCGCCACCATACGTATATCGTGCGCAGCGTGCAACAGAAACAACACGAGTGTAGTCGTATAATACCATAAATAATACGGTACGACGACAACCGTCCGGTGAAACGAGTGAAGAATCATTATAGTAGAGTGCGACATTGTAACAACGCTCCCGGGAATTTTAACAATAACAATATCGTTCGCCGTTCAAACGTAATATTTTGCACGTCGTCCACCCGTTACGTAAATTAACACACATCCGAACGGGCGACGATACCCGGTTTTTTTTTTTTTTTTCTATGTTTCTATTGAAAATCTAACGTGTTTTTTTCGAACATAACATTATATTATTATTACCAATATAAAGTTATCGTCGTATAAATACCGGAAAAAACCCCCGCCGATAAGTTCACGAAAGAACCGAAGAGAATCGTTAATTAATAATATTTATAGTCGAGTCATTATTTATAATATAAATATTATACTGGGACACACGGAGAAGTAACAATATACTACCTGTCCAGATATACTATTCGAGTATTACATACTCTCCTCGTCGTGCGGATAATCAAGTGCTGTGATATTAAAATATTTTTCTTAAGTTTAAATTAACTATTTATTCGTTATTAAATTATTTATACACTGCCGTCATCGTTTTGTACGTGCATCGTTATTTTCACTGACGAGAGTATTATCTCGTCCACCAGTGTACCCATACTGTCGCCTTCCGTCACCAACATGGTCGAGAGCATCGTCGAAGAAACCCCTGGGCAGACTGAGAGCACCCAAGGTGAGTATTGGGCTCCTCACCTCGGTCTATACCCGTATGCATGTGTTGTGGTTCTAACGTACCTGTGTGTCGTTTTGTTTACTAGGTGCCCTGGTTGAAACAAAGTCTGAATCCCTGTCGATGAGAAAAGAAGAGGCCCGTAACAAGCGCAAGAAGAAGAAGATCACCAACAGTCTGGTCACGTCTTGTTTCCAAGGTATGCATTATTCGATTAGTATAAAATGTGCATTATTTATCGTGTCAAGCTCGATAATTGTTTGCTTGAAAACTATTGTCCGTTTGTAGGTCATATGCTCTGTTAATAGTTTTTGTTACGGATAATAAAACAACAATTTACATTTGCCAAAATTGTAATACATTATATAACCTGGCCAAACGGATAAAAGTAAACAACGCAATATGTTATTTGAGTTCAGTAGGTATTTCCTATGATTCTATATTCCATTTTTATATTTTTTGTTTACATCTAGCAGAGGTCAATATTTTACTTTCAATAAATAAACACAAATTGTTAATTGAAATAATTAAGTAATAGGACTAAAAATTGAAAATTCTCAAGGTTAAAATGTCATATGAAGTGTACATATAGGTATTACTTACTGCCTTGTAATCTTTTTAAGAAATACATAATTGATTTGCATTTATGTAAATTAAATAATTAGATACCTAAATCAAAATAATACTTATTCTAGGTGATGAAGATTACTCTAGTAATTAAAAAAAAATGGATCAATTAAAACCATAGAAATGTTTGTGTATGACTAAATATTAATTGATAATTTCATAATGAAAGTATAAAAAGTTGGTATATACTTACTAAAAAAATTATTTCTTTACAATAATAAAAAAAAAAACTAATTAATAAATTACAAACATATTTAAACTAAAATATCATGTGTGCTTTGTGGTAGGTACCTATACTTTTTCATACACCTAAAATATTGATATTTTTAATATATTTATGATTGGCACACTGCATACCTACTATATGATTTAGGTAGGTAACCACGTACCTACTGCATTAGCACCAAATCTGACTACTTATAATATAACACGTTTCTTAATCATTTTGTCTGTATTATAAATAATATTTTTAATTAGGTATATAATACCAGCCAGTCATCGTTTGAGTATTGTAGTTTACCTATTTCTAAATTGTGTTGAGCACAATTTTCCGGCAGATGGATTTTAGACAAAGAACTTTCTGATAGAAAATTTATTTTACAAACGATCTTTAAATAGGTGATTTTTTTCAATAACTTTAGTCTACTCAATTAACTCTGTAATTGTAATTATTTAACTGAACAATACCCAAACAATGTACAAAAAAGGACAAAATATACAATACGATAATGACACGCAAACGATATATGACCATAATAATTTTATAATATTATTTTCTATTTTCAATGGATTTAAATATAAATAAGTATTTTTGTATATTTTGGTGTTGAGTTACTTGTAGAATTATTTATAGATATAGTAGGTAGGTACATTTTAATAATTAATTTTTTTTTTAAAAGTACCTAGGTACCCATATGAAATTATTGAAATAATGAAATAAAATCACAAAATCATTTGATTCTTATAATATTATTAAAGGTTAGGTACTAATAATAGAAAAATTTAATACATTTTGTAATTTATTAATAAATTGAATAATTATTTTATTTTTAGATGCATATAGATTAACTGGTGAAGTGTTGGGTCAAGGTGCATATGCATCTGTTCAAACGTGTGTAAGCATGTTAACTGGCTTAGAATTTGCTGTTAAAGTGATTGACAAAATTGCCGAACATGCAAGAGCACGTGTTTTCCGAGAGGTTGAAACATTCTATCATTGCCAAGGTCACCCAAATATTATTCAAATGCTTGAGTTTTTTGAAGCTGATGACAAATTTTACATGGTATTTGAAAAAGTAGTGGGTGGACAACTACTTGATAGGATACAGCAACGGAAACGATTTACGGAACGTGAAGCAAGTCTTATTGTTAAAGATTTAGCTAGTGCACTGAATTTTCTGCATCAAAAAGGTATTGTATTTTTATTATTATTTGGTATTTTTTTAATCATAGTTCATTTTTTATTATTTAGGCATAGCTCATCGTGATTTGAAACCAGAAAATATCCTCTGTGTGGATCCTGTAGAATTAACTCCTGTTAAGTTATGTGATTTTGATCTTGGATCTGGTATTAAATTAAATCCTGTTGATGGCAGTGCAACACCTCAACTTTTAACTCCAGTGGGAAGTGCTGATTTCATGGCTCCTGAAGTAGTAGATGCATTTGTTGGAAGTCCAGACTCTAATTACCATTATTATGATAAGCGTTGTGATTTGTGGTCGCTTGGAGTCGTGGCATACATACTTTTATGTGGATATCCACCATTTTATGGGAATTGTGGTACCAATTGTGGTTGGGAATCTGGAAATGCTTGTCCAGAATGTCAAGTGAGTGCTATCATTAAATTTATATTAATGATAATAAAATTATCATATCTTCAATGTTAAACTTTTGTTTTAGGGGTTGCTTTTCCTTAGCATTCACGAGGGTCGTTATGAATTTCCAGACCGTGAGTGGGCAGATATATCAAGTGAAGCCAAAGACTTGATCAGCAAGTTACTAGTTAAGGAAGCTAGTGCTCGTCCAAGTGCTTCTGAGGTCTTAAATCATCCATGGGTGCATAGACTACATCAAGAAAAACCTAAAGATCGTGAATTAAGTACACCAGTTGTGATCAGGCGCAATAACAGTGCACGTGCCCTTTCCACTTTTGCAGAGTCTGCTATGTCGGCTAATCGAGTGTTCCTGCAGCATTTTAGTTTGTTTTCATCGTCTGATGTTCCTCTTGCTGCTGCCAAGAGACTTTCACCACCTTCTCATTCCATGATTGTTCAGCGTAGGTCCCTTGGAAAACCACAATGTTCCAATGAGACAACTGGTAACCGAGCCCCTGCTCAGTTACCAATCATTGCATCTCCTAGCGGCTAAAATTGAATGTCCTACCACCATCCATTACCTCTCCATTTTTTATACTAATTAATAAAATTGTTATTAAACAATAATTTGGAAAAAATACGAATACAATATATAAATTGACAATTTTTTTTTTTTTTATTTAACAAAATACTAAATAGTCATATATGTACCCATTTTTTTTTTTTTTTTTTTTTTATAAAGACTCCAAAATATGCAATAAATATTATAAGATAAGATAATAACTTATTAATTATGTTATAATATATTAATACAGACTTATTTTTGTACGAAAAAGCTCAGTCTTCAAAAAAAAAAAAAATGGTAATAATTAAAATAAAATTTGTGATAATTCCAATGTTTGGCAACATTATTGTTTTCTTTTTTTTATATTATGGTGCCATTAATATGTAAACTTTTGGGTAGGGTTAACAAAATCAACAAGTTTGTTATTTTTTTTTTCTCATAAAAACCAAAAGGTACCTACAATAATATATATAATTAGACATAGTTTGCAGAATATGCATACATTTACACCAAAACTAATGTCTTAACTAGAATATAGTTCATCAGGTGCCATTTGATTTTTTTTTTTTTTTTTTGTAATGGTATAGAGAAAAAAAAAGGCTGTCGTGCATAGAGTTTAAGTTACAAACTTTTATGTATTTTTTTATGAAGAGTATGGAATGTTTTTTTAAGTAAATTATTTATACAAGCAATGCACGTTAAAAACTATTGTTACTGAAAAAAAATTGTTTTTTTTTAATATTGTAAAATAAAAAAAATATTTTTGAAAAATAATTTAACACCAATTCAAATTGATTTTTAATTATTTATAATGTTCATACATGATTTTTTGTAATAGTATTTATTATATAAATGTAAAATGTTATAATAAAAAAACATAAATAGAACTGAAACAATTACAAAAATCAAAAATATTGTACATTTTAAATTTAGAAAAACATTGATATAATATTATTTTATTGAAAATAATTGAGGAAGTTTACCTAAAATTGTTAGTCAAGTTTCTAAAATACAAGTTAACATCCTTATTTTTTTTTCCATAATTTGAGAAATTTGTACAATTATCTCTAAACTAGGTGATGTATACACAATATTTAGCTTTTAGTTCCCTTTCAAAACCTTAAAATAAATGTTAATAATGTATAATTTCAGTTAAAAACCCTAATTACTCACAATAATTGGTGGCAGATAAAATATAAAGAGAAGCTAATACTAATTGACCTCTTTTGGACTTTATTTTATTTTTATTATGATAAAAAAAAGTTATTTATTTTATACTAGGTATTTAATATCTATACAACTACTTTGTTAAATGCAGTTTACCATAACTTGTGTTCCATCATTACTTATCATAATATATTACCTGCAAATTGTTTGGTAAATATATACAAAAGTTTAAAATTACATACAATTAGTCAACTCGTATTTCTAAAATTTAGTGATATTACATTTTCATTACCCAAAGATTTTATGTTAATGAAATTACTTTACTTCAAAAATAAATGAAATTACTTATTCTGTGTTTCAAGTTACAAAGTAATATGTTACTATTAAAATTACTGTTAAATACTTTATTTTTTAGCTCAAGAGGACACCACCACACCCTGTAAAATAACATAGTTTCGTACTTCAAAGTATTATATTGCTCAGAAAAATTGCAGATAAATATTTTTTATATTGATAAAAAGTTGACAACATTTACTAAATTTTAACAACGCCATTTTTGTTTTATGTTAATATTGCATTTTTCAAAAGCAATTGAAAATTGTAAACACTATATAAATGGGTATGCTACACGGCCATTTTACGCCACACTTATCAACATTAGATTATAACGCATTTCAGTTATTTATCAAACATTTTTTTGACATTTGACTTAATGTTTCAGCATTTTTATCTCTCGACATTTCGCCAAATTCCTACTACCTATTATTTACTTTAATTATAGGTTTACTTTTGATATTATATCTTAGATGTAAGATGTAACACAACTATTTAATAACATTATTTATGTGTTCTTATGTAGATATGATGGGGTTCCTAGAGAGATTTTGAAGTCTGCATTTATGAATAAAGGATTACCAAATATATGTATGAATATAATTAAAAACATGTATGAAAAGGGAAATACAATAGTGAAGAGTCTGTATGAAGAAACCGAGAATTTTAGTGTCACGAATTGGATTACATCAGGGTTCAGCTTTGAGTCCTTACTAATTATTTTCACTAGCTGTAATGAATGAAATAAAAATGCGATATAAATTGTTAAGCAAATTTAACATTAAATAATTTAAAGTATCTTGCATCTTTTATGTACTTACCTAAGATATATATTATATTTTGTATTTAGATACTCTTTCAACCTCATTGCAAATGTACCTCTATGCGTTTTATTAAGTAGGTAATAATAAAACATTTAAAATTTTTTATTATACCCATAGGTATCCAATACCTAAATCTCTTAAATATATATTATATTGTGCCTATATATAGGTAAGTATTTTGTTTAAATATTAATATAAAAAAGTTGGCCAGTAAGGAGTCCATATAAATTTCAAGGTTTTGGAATTACAAGGAAATAACCTGCAGGTTATCTGCTCTTCTGTTTTAGTTTTTCTTTTCGCGTTTACCAAAAAAGTTGAAAATTGTCTTTTAAAATACCTATACCTTCCTAATCATAATATTGTCATATTGTACGTATACACGAGGCGTATAGAAGACAAGGGGTATAAGTGACTGAAATACATACTCTGTGCAAATTACTAAAATAATTATTTTCCGAACAAATTGGGTACAATTTCCTATAACCAAAATTGATTACACTCGGCAATTTAATTGTTATTTAGCATAAAAATAATAATAAAACTTGGAATAGAATTTAATGGAAGATTTGCCACTCGTGTCACTGCAAACTTATCGAGCGGCGAGTGCCCGAGTAGTACCTATTCTCTTCCTTGTCATTATATGATCCGAAGAACATTTATTGCCTTATTATTTTTATAATCGTTAGTTTTTTTTTTCTTCGGCTGCTTATTTTCTTGTTTAATGAAGTATTTATAATAATAATCCATCTTTCCATCGCCAGCATCGGCACGACTATTATCTCATTGATTACAATACACAGCAGGGAATATATTGTGCAACTGGCGGCCCGCGAGCCTTTTTTTTATCCGACCCGTCTATACTCTATACTGTTCAGTCAATATAGTGTATAGGTACGTTTATTTATAAATTACGTTGTTCGTATGATATCTTATCGATATAAATGATATATATTGTTATCTGGTATTGAACATCGTTAAATGTCCATTTTGTCAAATATACATACACCACTACTATTTGTATTATACATATCAGTTTCTTCGTGTCGTGCTGTCGTCGAATTTATTATTTTCGTGTTTTGTAGTGCTCAATAATGTCCGGAAAAAAAGCGTAAAATTTACGATGAAAATAGAACTTTTATATTGGTGTTAAAAGAATATAATTTTTAAAGACATTACACGACAAATCATTTGTCTAAATATGAAAAATACATTGGTGATGCAGGAGAGAGTGTTGTAATTGATCTAAAAAGAAACTTCAATCACAATCAAATTTGAACATAAAAGCAAAAAATTCACAACAATCAAGTTTATTGGCTTCATATATTATTTCTAACGAGAAAATCTAAAAATTTTTTTTTAATTTGTTTAAAAACTGTGCAGTAAAAACGGCCAAATCAATAAATGAAAACAAAGTTGTCAGTGAATTTGAAAAAATATCACTCTCAAGAAGCACAGTGACACCACAGATTAAATGAAACCAGATTGTGCACTCGGGCTTAGAATAATAGAATCGTAAATAAATTGCTGTGATTGGGTGCCCGCTAAGTGGCGTATCCAGTTACAATAAATACATTTATTGTACGCTTCATTTACAATATGTTTGCTACACTGACCGATTTAATCTATAAACCTTGGACGTTATTTACTGTTCATAAATGATATTAAATAATATTAGGATTTAAATCATTAGAAAGTCATTAAAGACTTTTAGATTCTAACATGTGGTAACACTAATTTGGGGGCTCGATAGTAACTATCGAATTCGATTTTTTTTCGGTAAGCATTGAGTGCACAATCTGGTTTCATTTAATCTGTGGTGACACGTCGTATAGCTGAAACTGATAGTGCCATTCGTAAAACATTGCAAACTATAATAAATTATGGATTGTGAATATTTTTCGATTGCACTGGACGAAAGCACAGATGTTTCAGATGTAAGTCAACTTTTGATATTTGTTAGAGTTATATCTCCACAATTTGAAGTGTATGAAGAGCTATTAGAATTATGTTCCTTGCATGGAACCACCAAAGGAAGTGATATATTTGATGCAGTAAAAAACGCAATTGAACCATTTGGTGGATTCAAAAAAATGACATCGGTTGTGACAGATGGTGTCAAAGCCATGGTTGGCAAAAATATCGGTTTTATTGGATTATTACGAAAATCTAAAGTTAATGTTCCTACTATACATTGTATTATTCAACGGGAATGCGTTGTGTGACAAAATAATGAAGCTTGACAGTGTTATGAATACTGTATTTAAAATTATTAATGTCATTAGAGGAGGCCACCGTAATTTTATTAAATATTTGGAGGAACTTCATTGTTAGTATGATGATTTATTATTACACACGGATGTACGCTGGTTAAGACGTAGAATGTTTCTCGAACATATTTTTTTGTTTTGAGAAAAGAAATACTTGAATTTCTTAAAATAAATATTACAACTAATACTATTTATTTGGAAAACTAAATGGTTGATAAACAATTTCTATGTGCATTGGCATTTTTAACTGATATTTCTCAACATTTAAATAAATCAAATTTAAAACTTTAAGGTAAAATCGAACAATTTTTTAAATTATTGGGTTTTTAGATGGATTCAGAAAAATTGGTAGTTTTTAAAAATTTAGCCGTTGAAAAAAAATTAATGCATTTTCCATGTTACGAAATTATAAAAATAGAATTGGACGACGAGTTTAATTCTGAACATTGCATTACTCACTTGGACGATTTAACTGTAGAATTTGAAAGACGATTTGAAGAAGTTGAACTTATGCGTCCTCAAATAAATTTGGTTAATTCAATGGTAGTTTAAATCGAAAAGCAAGATGCTGCACTTCAAATTAAAATTATGCGAGTTGCAAACAGATCCATTATTATCTACGAGAGAGATTGACTTAAGCTTTTGGAAAAAATTACCTGTTGTAAAATATCCACTTTTACGAGAGTATTGCATTAAAAATGTTATCCATGTTTGGAACTACTTACATTTGTGAGTGTACATTTTCTAATATGAAACATGTAAAATCAAAACAAAGAAATCGCCTTACAGATGAAACATTAAGTTACCCACTTCGTGTTTCCACTTCCAAAATAGATGTTGATTTTACTGCGTTATCATTAGCCTAACTATACAATAATTTTTATATAGGTAATATCAACTGGTCTATTACTTTTCAATTCACATCACAAAAGTCCTGAAAGTTTTTTTAATCACAAACGTAGTACCTACACATTTTGGTAAGGTATTTATCTATGGAACTACCTGTTTATTATTTATGTATAGGTACCTATTATATTATATTTTAAGAGCTTATATATTTTGTAACATGTTTAGAATAAGAAACCAGAACCCATAATACAAATTGTGCGATGCTGTAACTTGAAAGAATCTGAGAGCAATAACAAATTATTATTATTCAAATGAAATTAAAAATGCATTGACAACTGGTGAAGTATTAAATAATTAGAATAGATTACGATACCTACCTTTTGAATAATATATACTATTTTTGTTATAATTTTGTAATATTTTATTATACTGTAGTACCTACCTATTGGCATATGAATTGGGGTGTATCAGTGGCGGATCTAGGATTTTTTCATGGGGGGATGTAAAAATATGGATGTATATATGTGTAATATTTTAATATTATTTATTAATAGATTAAATTATTAACAAAATAAAATTTAGTTTTCTGTAAGACCACAGATAACATGAAAACAGATTGTGCATTCCCTATAGAACCAATGTAAAAAATTAATACGGTGTTTTAATTGGATCGCCGAAATCAGTGTGACCACTGCAGATATTAACGCAAAACTATTGGATTTAGTTAGGTATAACTTTTAGTTCATATCACCACGGATAACATGAAATACAACATATTATATTGACAAACACAAATAATGTACATATTATTTGTAAGTAATTAGTAGGTACAGTCTCTCAGACATGAGTTTGTTATTTAATTGAAAATTACACAGATAAAATGTTATCTTTATTGTTATTTTGATCTGACGGTACATTGATAATATCAATATCAGTGTTACCACATATTACATGACACATTAAATAATTTTGTTCCGTTGACATAGTCACACTGCTTTTGGCCAGCTCATTATCAGCACGAGCTGGCCAGTTTTTTGTTTACCGCTGAGTGCACAATCTGTTTTCATGTTATCTGTGGTAAGACTGTGCCATTATATCAATTATTTCAACAGTAATATAGGTGTTGTCCCATGAACAGTTAACATGGCAAGTCCATTCAGTTGCTTATACATTAAAAACAAATATAAAATAAAAACCCATTAAAATATACTAATAATTTTAAATATACCTGATCCGTAGAATTTCTCAAAAAAGCTTTTAATTATTTAAATGTCGAAAAAGATCTCTCTGGGTTAACAGTTTGAAACTGGCAATGTGCAAAGAATTTGAAGTAATTTGTGAATATTAGGAAATATGTGTTTTTTGCCTTCAGGGGGGGGGGATATGACCCACATATATAAAATATTTATTAATTATATTATTAAATTATATAACATTTATAAATATATAAAACTAAGAAAATAGTTAATGTATTATGTTATGTACAATGTTCATGAAAATCCATAATAATGGTTGTTATACTTAATAATCCAAAAAAAGTAATAATTTTCTTTGATTCTGTAGACTTTTCTTCCTTACTAACTGGTATTAATTTTAGAGTTCTTGTCTGCCAGACTAGAAATATTGCTACTTTTTGTGTTTCATTTTTGTCTTCCAATTTCAAAATTCATAGTTTGTTGTTTTCATATAACTATTTCAAATACTTTTATATCATTTTGTTCCTGTTTGTATGATAATATATTTATTATAATGTAATATTATGTATATTTGGGCTCTGCCAGTAAAATATTAATATATATCTAAACGAATTAAATAAGAAAATAAATAATAGGTATATTATGTTAGGTATAAATGCATAATAGGTAGATGTACATATTCTACATGTTTTATGTAAATAAATATGGGATTGTTCTATATAACTTGTGAACTATAAAGGTAGGTACATAAATATATTGAATTTTATTTATTTATATATATATCAATAATTCAAACTTTATTATAATGTTTGTGTAGTAGATCGAAAAATTAAGCAAATGCTGGGAGGAAGAGGAGAAAGTATTTGGGACTTGGTATATGCGAAATTACAATAGTGATTGGGTGTATACTTATATTGAGACTATACGTGTAATGCAGA
>JAIPRL010003318.1:0-48220 GCA_025469235.1 Pemphigus obesinymphae | reverse complement strand
CTAACATTGTTGGCCATTCATAAAGAAGTGCCTATTGATCCAGAAAAAGTTCTTGACATTTTGGCTCAAAAATCAAGAAAAATTGATATTTTAATTTGAATTTAAAAATGAATTATTAAAATAAAAATTTAAACTGATTTATAATATTGTTTTATAGTTTAAATAAAAAGTACAATAAAAATGACTTGAATTGATTATTTGATATTATCAACTATCATTATTTTAATATTCATTATTATAATATGGGAGTTGTGAGGCAAAACCCTTACGGCTTATTTTGTAACCATTTTTTTCATCCCCCTCCATTGAAATATCCTGAGAACGCCTCTGAAAATGTATGCACAAATGTTAAATTGTAAATGAAAAATATATATTAGATTAATGTAAACTCGTGATTTTTCTGTCGATTATTTGACACAGGTTTGGAAAAATGTCAAAAAATGATAAAATAAATGCAAAATTAAAACTATAGTTATTTAGATTCGTACGTATTAATGAATCAAATTTAAGATAAATGTATAAAATTAAGACGTTTAGAAACAAAAAAAAAAATACAATCGCAAAAGTCATCGACCCCAATTTTATAATAGTATTTATATATTATAATTGTCTTATTTACGTAAAAAACGATATATATATTTTTATATAAAAAAATACAGATATTTAACGTAAAATCCACTCTTATGACGTTGGACGTGTTTTATATAGACGTATAGTGCCGTCCGTAGTGTGACACTATAATAATATATAATATCGTACGGGACGTGCGCCCGTTCTACGAAACGTGGGTAAATATTTCGGTCGATAAAACAATAATGGACGGGCGCTTATAATCGAAATCGATTAGAGTTGATGGTGAAAAAAAAAAAAAAAAAAAAAAAAAAAAAAAAAAAAAAACAAAACGATGTTTATTATTACAGGTGATAAAATCTATTGTGTTGGCGTACACGCATATATATATGTATATATATATTATAGGGTCCGTGGATAATTAGCTTTTATCGTTTAATGATTATACACTGATTGTTATTAATATATTACCTATATTTTATACAATACCGACGCCCCACGAATACGTACACTCGGTTGACTTGTCGTCGTCACATATGTTTAAAAGTCGTCGCGATACCATCGGAAACATTGAACATATTATTATTATTATTTTATTGACCGAGCTGCGACGTAGGTATATATTTATTTACAACGTGAACAATTATACAATAATACACGGAGACGCGAGACGGGCATGATATTGTTTGTAATATCGTCTCTATCTATCGCGTGCCCGTGAAAACCGCCTCGTCCGCTACCCATCTGCCGGAGATCGTCGTCGTCGTCGTCGGTCGTATAATAATATGAATACGAAATACTGGCATTTCGATTGAAATCCGTTTTTTTATTGTAACGTTACGATATTCTGGCCCGAAACACTATATATACCCAGGGTCGGACGGTATCACAGATACGAAATTATATCTCTTATCTTGTACCCATTATGATTGATATTCTGATATATACATTTTTTTCCAATTACCATTTTACGTCAATTGATCAAAAATCTAATTACACGAAGCCGGTAATTACATTTTTAAATTATTATTTTCTTTCTATTATATCATATTATAAAAATAAAACAATTATTTTGTTGATTATTGGACAACAGTTACAGGCGTCGAGTCCTCTCAAACGTGTGTTTATAAGATGCATATAGTAACTATATAATCATTGAATATTTAAAATAATGACAGTCTACCAATAAAAAATTATACCGCAATGTATATTATTGTGCATTTATGTCTTCCAGTTGGTCATCGTACAAGTATTATGAGCAAGTCAATGAAAAAAATGTAGTTACATTCACACAAGTCTTCGGGCAAACGTTAATAGTGAACAAAACGATAAGAATATAACGTTATTACAATGAACATTTCAAATTTTTCTTTATCTCAAGCTTCAAAGAACTGTTTAGAATCTTTACTGCTTCCACTACCCTCTTTTATCATTTCCTATTTATGTTTTTTGCCATTCTCTATTGTTCATGTGCAAATCTATTCAGACCATCTTCAACCATCACTATCAACTCTGTCTTGGTCTTTTCGCATTTATTTTCTTATCGTGGTATTTTGATGATGCCACTTGACCTCCAGACATGGCCCATTCAAATATTTTGCTTATTCGATATGTTTATTTATATTAGGCTTTCGGAAAATTTTCTGCGCCTTTTTGTTTGTACATAACCTGTAGACTTAATTTTCTGGAATTCGATCATATTATCAAATTCTTCTAAGTACTTATCTCTCAAATAATAACATATTTTCTTCGTCTCCTTTTGTTGTCGACTTAGTTGCACACAAATTATAACAAGTCATTGAAAACATAAATATAAGATGTCCTTTGAATTTCTTAATAGCAATGTCGTTTTGATCTGATTTTCCAAGGAAAAATAATTTCTGTTGACTGAAAATATCTTTATCTTAATTTCATAGTGCACGTTATTACAATTGTTTATGTTCACTCTCCGATACTTAAAGTCAGTAATCTGTTGGGAAATTTCAAAGTTCAAAAATTCAAAGTTATCTCGCGGTCCCGAGACCGTTTTGAGATTTGTTCTAATTTATACTTTCCAAAAATTGCTTAATAATTCTTTCCAGTAATTATTTTAATTGTAAATCAAAGCTATTTATTATCACGAAATATCCTTATAAACCGAAAAAGAAGAAATACAGTTGTCTCGATGTTTAATATGTATTTAATTGAAATTTTAAAATCCAAATATTTGTAACCATAATCTGCTTATTATCGTTCATGTGTACATGTGATATTTATATTTAGAATGAATTAATAAATAAAAATAAAATTTGAATTAATTTTTTTTAAAAAATCTTTTTAATGGTTTTTGAAAGAAAAAGTTAAATACTTTAAAAATAGATTTCAAAAATCTAAAATACAAATAATTTTATAATTTATATTTTAAATTCAGAAATTTAAAAACATATTCATCTTCGATACCCATGATTATAACGCACCCCATCGACTATAATGACACAAGTCAAAAATTTGGCTTTTAGAGATAACAACACCATAAAAATTAATATTTTTCGTTTCATATACGGTTAAAACGATACAACTCTAAACAGTATTTATGACATGACATGTATAATAATATTAATTATTATGCTATACTCAAATAATGCAATAATAATTTTCAAGGTAAATTAATACTATATTCTGGTAACTCATTTCGTGAACTTCACATTTTTTTAATGTACAGCTAAGTGTTTATACTTAAAAATATTAATAATTGATACATTATTGAGGATTATAAAAATATAATACGTAACCCATTAAAAATCAAACATATTTTATGTAAAGTATTGTAAAATTTTATAATAAAAACAAATCATTATTTTTATATTATTATACCTAATTGATTTTGATGGAAATTTTATCAATTAATTTTTAATCAGTATTATACGCCGGATAATATATGTAAATTGAAATATTAATAAAATAATAGTATCTATATAGATATAATTTAATGAAAACTTCGTACTTATAAATAAGCTAGAAATAGTAATAAATATATTTTTATGTTATAATAAAATTATTATGTTATGACGTTGTGAGGTCCTTAATTCTGTTTACAACGTAATATTTTATCAGGCCACACTAAAACTTTTATAAAGCCACATAAATATTAAAATAGTGCAAAAAATACAAAGTATAATACTCGCGTATAATGTACCAAAATCGTTGTAGAAAGTTCATTTCAAAATTACTTCGTTGGTTTTAATTAAATTCGGCAAAATTCGGTAAAATAATATTTAAAAAAAAAAATGAATAAGCCCCGTGTCAAAACGACTTTTTGCCTTCTGAAGCTACACGGTTTTACCGTTAGAACTTAGAAGCATAAACCAGTAGAGGTTCCCTATTATAATATATTAATGTACGAGCGGATAAAAATTTAAATTTGTACAATTTGTCGTGTAAACAACATCCGTGTTAGCAGTGCAAAGTAAACAATTTTCTACAAAACCAATGCACCAGAAAATAATAAAAAATAAATGTACTTCTTTGTCATTTTTTAAAAGTGCCCGACATTTTTCTTTCCTTTTTACATTTTTATTTTTAGTGCATATTATGAAATTTCGAGATCTTTCCAACAATTATATTACAAACTAAGTTAAGTATTATATTTTTAGTCGATTTTGATGAGTACTTGTTGAGTTTGAGCCTCAGTCATTTTCTAACTGCACAATATAGAACATGCATAAACAATTAATAAAGGTCTGAAAAATGTCAGAACCTATCCAACAATGACTAACAATATGAATATTACAGTTTTTTTTATTATTTTCGAGTGTATTTTGTTTTCTTGCTCTATTAACGCAAAGTTAGTGGTGTAAAACTTAAAATATGAATAAATGTTTAACAAATACTCTAACCTTTCCAACAATAACCAACAAATTTGATGGTATAGTCTCATTAAAAATTGTGAACTATATGCTGCTAACTTTACTGACATAATCGACATACATGAGTTTAGGTAATTTAGGTGTAAACGTCCATGTACTTATTTTGAAGACGATTTAGCCGATTCGGATAACGAAATCATAGAATATAATATACCATATTTCCGTATTTATGTGTAATTTTGCATGATTCTATTGTATAAATCTAATGTTATCACAGGTTTTATGGTACAAGATATTTACACTATGAGGTTGAACAAAGGATTTTCAAATGACATGAAGTGATTGGCATAAAGTCACTACAGTTGAGCCACATCATAGAATAAAAATTCCAGATTCATTATAATCCTAAGAACACTAAGTTATCTCTAAGGTTTTCACCTGTTATCCTAATTCAAGATATTATAAACATCGTGGGCCCAGAAGAAAAAGATTCTAAATCACCAATATTTATTTAAAAAAAATTATTTTCTTTAACCAACTATTATTTATTTTAAGGACTATATTTTTAAATTGGAATTAAATAATTCCCATTATTATTGAATAAGTTACAGAAAATAAATTTGTTCTAATTTAATATTAACTTATGGATACTGGAATGCTCTCATGAACAATTTGAAAACACAAAGATAGAACCTTTTTATTCTGAACCCATGTCCCCGTGATATCTAATTTTGAAAACTTATATAGTTTCTAATTGAATAGCTTAATTTCCGCTTATACAGTACACTTTTTATTATATATATCGTTAGGATATTTTAAAGATGTCCTATTGGCTCTTATGAATTTTATTATAAAATATATAAGTGTTTACTCGATTAGATATTACTTTTTCAGGTGGAACTTATAAGTTAGCCATATATTGACAATTGGAATAAGATTTTTTAAGGAAAAAAAAGCTTTCCCTATTTAATCTTCAGATAAGTGATGCTATTAGAGAATATCAGAAATGGATACAAACTTGTAAATAATAATAATTGCCCTATGACCTATAACCAAAAAGGTATGTAATTTATTTTAACCTTTTCAGGTTATAGAAGTCATACTGTCGTGAATTGGTAAAATCGATGTGATTTTGTACCACAAATATTATGATTATAATATTTACTCCGAGTTTAATTTTATCTAAAATATTATCATTATATTATCCCATTATTAAATTATTAAATGCTGCAATAGTGAACAAAATTTTCTCTAATATACTTGTAACTGTAATCAAAAAATCCTACATTATTATCATTATTTTGACATTTTGTATTTTTTTGATACTTTTGGATATTTAGGTCATTTTTACTTTTTTTTTTTTTATTGCTTTTAAATTTCCAAAATAGTTCATTTACTCTATAAAAATGTTAGGAAAATAATATAATGTGTATTTAATAAAACACGCATTGTGAATATCTCAAATAATTTATTAGTTTTGCCATTTTTATGTGAATTAAATATAAAATATTTCAATAAATTTTTGATTTTCTCATTTTTTTTTTTAATCATATATTATTATAAAAGTCGTTAATAATTATTCAAATTTTGATGACATTCATATTTTGCATTTTTAGTAAGTAGGTATAAGTATTTCGTGATTTTAAATTTTTCACTCTTTTTACCGGATTTTTCAATTAAATTTATTAACAAAATTTTCGGTGATTTCTGGCGCATTTAATTATGAAAATCGATTTTTACGAAAATTTTTATATCATCGTTACCTACCTGTTATGTAGTCGTAGTCATAAAACTAAAATGCGTAAAACGCACCTCCGCCATTATTAAATTATCGTTCAACTTGGATGAGGAAAACGGCCCTGGGAATAGTGTAGGGTGTGGGGGACACGCGGCCGTGAGGGGAGGCCAGGGGACGGAATACTTTTCAATAATTTACCGGCGCTGGTCGTGTGAGGTTTCGGTTCCAGTTAATTAGCGCTTAAATATTTTATAAACGCCTGCCGACTGGGATGACTGCGTTTGAAATATTCAAGCCGGTTTCCTTTGATGTTTCGCACATCGTTCGCAATAGTGTATATTATAATATATATTATATACTGTATTATATCACACCGAGGTCCTTCCAACGTCCCGAGTCCGACCCGTCTCGCCCGACGCCATTAGCGCGGTTATATACTTTGTGGGTATTTACCTAATCTATAAATACCGCGCGCGTGCATGTATATAATATGATAACGGAAAGTCTATTATAGGTATTAATATTATATTTGTTCAACGTATTATACTGTACACGCGAAAAACATTGTAAGTGTATGCATATACGTTAATAACGATATTAAAATTAATGTACACGACCGTGCATTAACGTTTTCCGGGTCTCGATTTTTTCCGAAACCGGAAAGTAACCCGACAGTCCGGAAATACGAATCAATACTACAGAAAAAAAAAAAAAAAAAAAATACCAAAAGTCTTCAGATATAGATGATAGTGGAAGTTCGGTTACATTATCAACCTTGCGGTTCTCGGACAGGATATAGTGTATTATTATCATTTTAAATCTAAAAGCGAATATAAATCGTTGCATTCGAGAGTAGTTAGGTATTTATCATGAAAAAAATAGCTGTTTACCATAACAATTTTATTTGTTATTTTATCATTTATCCTAAATGTATCAAATATTTCGGTAATAAAATGTCATTTTTCTCTACGCTTACAGAAACTATTTGAAAAATCCTAATTGACCTCTACAAAGTACCAACTATAATCGATTTCTATAAAAACAGTTATTTACTCTAAAACTCCTACCCGACTCCTTCTACCCGAAAAATATATTCACACACATCTTAAAACCAATACATTCACCTCGCATCACTCAATATCCAAAATTAATAAATAATGTTATTCAATATAAAAAATAAGGTATTCTATTATTCAATGTCAAAATCAAATCTGAATAGATGAAAGCCGGTTTTAAAAACAAATTTGAAGCATAAAAGCTCAAAGTCGAAATTATATATTATGATTACACTAATAAATCCAAATCTAAATAACCCATTTTAAATGAAAATTATTAATCGAAAAATTAAAAACCGTTTTCGAAAAAATGCATGGAAGAACATCGAGTAGTACATATTATATAGGTTTTAACATTGAATAGTAATTCATTTGGATCTGAGAATTATCGAATATTTATTAATTTTAAGTTTTAACAGATTATTTGGTATCGATGAAAACTGGAATGCATGTATCTGGAAATTTTTTGAACCGATACATAGGAAATTTATTAATCTGAATATGTCATATTGAGAACTTTTAACCTCAACTGAGTGACCATAGATTGAAACTATATTATAGAAAGTAATTACAGGAGATCAAAATAAATATTCTTACATTTTATAAATTGTCATGCATGTTCATTGCTCAGTATAAACATTATTTTTGTATATGCAGCACCTATTTTCGAATAATCATAAATAGCGACAGCTGATTGGTTCACCATTTCAACGGGATCAACTTTAGTTCAATATCCGGCGTAAGGCGGCTATCTACAACCATTAAATTACTCTGAAATTACCTTCTAAGAGTTTTATTTCTGAAATTCTCCTTCAGCCGATCTAAGTTGATCTAAATTGAATGGGTATCCAAATAAGTTACTCTGTAATTTTTTCAAAAACCAAAAATAGTATTTGTGGACCCTGTCATGATATTGTATTAGGTATTATTATAACGATTCATTGATATTTCAAGGTTTGTAAATTATATTTTTAAATAATTTCGATTCAAATTTTGTCGGTTCAACTTTATCGATTCAAGATTTAATAACTCAAATTAGAAAAAAAAAAAAAATTTTAATAATTTTCTATTTTAAGCTTTGCCGTTCGGACCGATTTCCAAAAGCTTCCGGTTGTAAATGCTTTTTTCCAAAAAAATATATTCTCGGAAATCGCATGCTACAGCGGCAGGATTGCAGCTGGTATGTTATACGCGTGCTGCGAATGTATATGATTCGAAATCGTTACGGTAACCGGGTAACGTATACTATCGTAAGTATTATATTACTTGTAGTGATGAAAAATTGCTTTTAAAATCGTTTCTATTGTATATAGAATATATTGTATTCGAGTCTGCGGCTAGGTGATTGATAATATAGCAGGTACTTAATACATTTTTCTATATTTTACACAACATTGTTCTCACTTCTCGACTTACTATGGTGTTATTAATATCGCAAAAAACTGGAAGGCAAAGCGGAGACAATTGGTGGCAGCCGCGTTGATTATAGCGTGCACATTATTATTATTATTATTATTATTATTATTATTATCATAATGATAATATACTGTGGGCCGGGCAACAGGTGAACGGAAAAAGAAATTTGTCTCGAAAAATACAATATTATAGAAGCAACCCCCCGCGGTTTTTTTTTTTTTTGTCATGTACATATTATAATATAAAATATAATAATAATATAATATTATAGTAGTATATTAGTCCACGTGCGTATATTATTATTATTATTATTAGCCGTTTTATTATTATAAGTATAAGCCACGAAAACACCGTCAAAATCCGACGACTTATACCTCAGCTACATATACGGTGTGATAGTAATAATTACGAACGTGCACAATAGTATTTTTCTCGGTCGTGAATACCCGTCGGCCAAATAAGAACGGCGGCGGAAGTGACATGGACACGGTCTGATGAAGTCATTTTCACCTCTAGGCAGACTCTCCGTGAGTCTATATCTATACATATACAACAATATACCTATATGCATAATAATAATAATATTTATACAGAGCGTGTATGCGGTCCGTCGAAAAGTAGGTAAATGCAGTACAATTTGTTGGATATGGAAATGTTTTCTCATAAAAATATATCAAAAAAGAGTAAAATGCATCACGTATGATGGTAGTTTCGTCGTTAGAATAAAGTAAAATAATATCGTTTAACAATAAATATAGTATCAAAATCAATTACCTATATGAGATATTTTTGAAATTTTTCATAAAGTAAATTAATTTGATCGAATTTTGTTCTAAGATTTTAAAATCAATAAGTAAATCGATAAAAGTACTAGAGTTTGACGTAGGTACTTACATTAAAATTACCTTTAACCTATTCGATTTTGAGCGTAGCTAGGGATCTAGTGGTTGTAAAATGTTGTATTTATTTATTGAGTAGGAGTTTTTGAGTAAAGAGTTTTTTTTTATAGTAATATGATTCTAGTTGGTGTTTTTTGAACAGGTAATTTTCAGTTGTTTATTTAACCATAAAGAAAATCTACATTTTACAACTAAAATATTTTATAAATGTAGGAAAAATAGCACAATAACGAATATAATTAATATGGTTAAGTACACATTTTTATTTTTATTTTAAATTATATTATTATATCACACCCACGTTCAATTGTTTTATCATTGTTTTCAAGTACAATTTGTAGGTACACCAAGAATATCCTGTCCGATATGCAAAGTATTTCCACCCCTACTAAAATCGGATGTAGCGAAGTACACATTTTTATTTATCTGGTTTTATTGCACAATTTCCGATATATATCTATATTTTAAACCAAGTTTTACATATATTTTGAATATAACTAGTTTTGAGTTTGAATTTGGCATACTATTGTAGATCATTTTATATGAAAAAATTTAATCGATAATATTCCTATTAGAATAATTAATGAACAATCCGTTCATATGCAAATTTTTAACCTATAACATCATTATATCGTTTATCATAAACAATTCATAATTAACCTAACAACTAATGAAAAAAAATGTATTTGGATTTATCTGCATTTGAAGTGAAAATCCTTACAAAGATAATTTTGAAACAAATGAATATTTTCTGATGCAAAGACAAAACGAGTTTCGAACGTCAAAAGTTAAATAAGGCCTTAAAAGTGCAGTTAAACGGGTGTTTAGAATAAATTTATCCGTTTATCCGAACGCTCGTAAAATATATTTATTTCTATATTTTCAACAAGTACCTATCCCGAATATACGCCTAGGGGCATGTACATGTAAGAAAATTGAAGTTATGCCAAATTTAAATCGCTATACCATGTTATATACTGTAGGTCCATATATATATATATATAGGTATATATATTAGGAAAGTTAGAGTGACGAGCGCGTGTTATATTGGGTACCTATACGTAATATAGAGATGTACGACGAGTGAGAGGGAAGAAATCGCGCTCCGTTTGGCACTGACAATCGGACAATAGGGCTTTTTTTATTATTATTATTCTTTTTTTTCTATACTTTGTTATCATCATTGTGCCTCGTGTTCGTTTAAAATAATAAACCCCGGCGATTAACACGATTGTTGCGCGCTACTGACGTTAGAAAGTATATAGATTGCGACGTTGGATATCGCATAGTCGTCGTCGTCGTCGTTACATATCACAATTCACAAACATACAATATATTTATATATATATATATATATACCTATCCGACTATTCTATACATTATATTATTATTATTATTATTATTATATAGACCGGACTCGTTTTGCTCGGTATAACCCGACGGTTGTACGACGACGACGACAACTGTTCCGGTTGTTATTGTTTTACGGGGCGCGATTCTGTGCATAAATCTCTCTCGGCATTATACGATATTACTCTCGTAATATTCTATTATTATAAATACGTATATTGTATATCATACTTGACATCTGAAAACTTCCGATCGTATATACCATATATATATATATATATATATACATATATGAATACGTACAAATTTATAATATAGCAAATCGATCGGCGAAAGATTTATCGCGCCACGGGCCCACATAATTGTCTCGTCTATACAGCAACCGTCCGCCGCACCGGTACGACGTTCCCGGGCGACATCGGTTCGAAAATCACGTCAACGCCGAAGCTCGAAATATTAAAATATTCGTGTTTTCGTAGATTCTACATTATAGTATAGTAGTGAATTGTATTCACACGATAACCATAGTGTACGAATCGGGGAGTTGCGCACGGGGGCGGAACTCCTCTATTATCGTTTAATATTTCGAGATCACCCTTACCAGTCATTTTTTATTGCGTACGAGTTACATAGTTTGAGAGAACGTTCATTTATTGAAAGCCCGAGAGTACACTTTAACTATTTTTTTTTCCAATTCGAGCACTGAATTGATAACCGTGACTCATTGCCGTAGTCCTACCCCGACTTCAGTCTGTCGGGACAGTCCGGTCCCCCAGGTTCACGGTTACGTGTACGGCCGAAGACCTTGCCTAGTAAGTAAGTAAAGTTCAGGATTCAAGCACCCAACTTTGGACCATAACAAACTACAAGAAGTGTGGAAACTGGAATTTCAAATTACTATATGGTACACGGAACGCAAGCGTCTTGTATACAGACCAATGGAGAGACTATGTATATTCGGTAAGAATAATTGAAAAGTATAAGTTAACGTGTGTGGCCGTAGGTATATGAATCTAAATGGAAAGATTCTTGAACAATTAAGTTGTCGAAACCTTCGTCTTAAATGGTCAATGTCCACACTGTAAGGGAATTCGGAGATTTAAATTCAAGAATTTTAACCATAACACCAAAAGCACACAACTTTCGAGTGGTACTGGATTGACATGTATTTACTAACTGAACATAAATAATACTTTTATGAACACTGGAAAAATGTTTGGTTCTTAGAGTGGGAGGATAGGACTGGTTTATATTTGAATGCAAAATTAGGCCAATTCTAGAATAGTTAACTCCTAAGATGAAGAATAAGATGATGAACAATGCAGAATTAATTTGAATAAATCGACTGCAAAGTGTATTGTATGTTCTAAAAATAAATCATACAAATATTTCGAGTAAAGTAAATATTCATAAACCACTTTGATAATATTTGTTATGTAGAGCGCTTAATGAATAAAGTAAATCAGATTAATATTTTGAAAAACATGAAAACATGGAGACATCTTTCGTTCTCAAGCGATACTTTTAAGCTCGAAGACAACTGTTATATAAAATCATTACCTACTAGACATATTATATTTTGGAACATAATCCCATTGACAATTATTATTAATGAAAATAAAATATATATTTGGCTTTAAAAAGCAACGTTTCATTATATTTCTAAAATAAATCAGAAAAATAGAGACTGTAAGGAATATTGGCTAAGAGTGAACGATGAACATATACAAAGTTTTGTAATTAATCAACTCGTTTGGACATTGAAAATATTCTACAAAAATCTATGGAATATGGATTTTAAAACAAAACGATTTCTATTTCGGTTGGCTGATTGGGTTTTTTTCTGAACTTAATTAGAATATAATTTTTGGAATTCATTTTCTCATGAGTGCCTAAAGGCAACTGTAGATTTTTCATGTTTTATTCAATGCTTTTTTGGCACGACTATTTCAATATTAATGTGTTTCTACGAAAGTTTCTTGTTATATGTATTTTTTTTATTGACTTTTAGTCTGAAATAAACGTTTGGATTTAATAAGCGTTCGTTGGTTTTCTTCGGAAACGTTCTAGGCATTTTAATATTACGAGCATTAAATAGTGGCTGGTACATGTACGTCGGAAAGTTAATTATTGCGCACCCACTTTTACTCTCGTACATATATATATATGTTCTGCAGAGGTATCTACACTATATTATACTTATTACAATATATAATGTATTTTTTTGTTTCATCTATACTACAATAGGACTAAAATATATTATGCAAATGGTCGTCGTCGTTATACGATATCGAGTGTCACGACACGCGTACGTAAAATGAAAAAAAAAAATAAAAAGTCGCTTCTACATAATACACTCAACTCTCCTCCGGTCCATAAATCACCGCTAAATTAACAACACGACGAACGGAATGTATAATATATCGTACGCGTGAAATAGCGAACGTATACGTATAATAATAATAATAATAACAATATATTATAATATTCGTAATTCCAGTTGCATTGTGTTCCGATTCGATACACTTGCGAGTGTTAAACGCGACTAGGGTGGTTTATACAATATAACTATTGCGTAGCTACTCTTCAGATAGTTGTCATTGTTAGTGGGTAGGGGGGGGAGAGATGATTTAGACATGGCGGAACTTTGTCCGATGGACACGCTGTTTATTACTCTGCTTACGTATAAATCCATTTCGTTACCTGTATATATCGTTATTGTAAATTATGCTGGATGGAATGATTTAATGTCATCAAACTCAGGTCAATCTGAATTGGGTCGACCGCGAATGATCGACTCACTCGCGATATAAACAAAAACGATGATGTCATTTGGCCACTGATAACTCCATAAGAATCAGTGTAACCATTTTATACATATACCAAAAATGTATAGTTTATTCTCACGAGACAAACTGAAACCTGTATTGATGTATTATTATTGATTGTGATAACGTTATAGATCATAAACCATTTGTACAATAATATTGTATCATAGAGTAAGATAGAGGTGGCGTTAGCGTACAATCTTAATGATTTAAACGCCTCTTAGGAAGCGCTACCACTTTTAAAGAGTGAAAAATGTATACACATATATTTTATGGTACAATATACAATAACAGTACATAAAAACGGTGAACTCTTATCCAGTTAAGTGGTCAATCTATAGTATGTATACAATGCGATTTAGTAGAAATGTGTTGTTCACTGCTTCTTGATACAGTTTGTCAACCTAACTATTGAGCATCAAATTGCTTACACAGTTGATATCGGGAATGCCACCTCAATATTAATTTATGTATTGCATATTAGCGAAATAATTTTTATATTCGTATGTAACTACACTGATAACTGTGGAGCCTATCAGAAGACGGCGTTTTTCGATCTATTGTTAGTTATAGTATAGTATAGGTTGAGTGACCTATATTTGATTTCTATTAATTTGTTCTGTGGTTATACCATTTGACTTTTATATTAGTGTATTTATTGAACATATATAATGGTGTAAACATTACAATTAATAATGATAACAATAATATTATAACTCTGCATTGAAATAATAGCTCGTGAACAGATATTAAGGGAATCATAAGTTATATATTAATCAAGGTTATCATTATCTATATTTATAAGATAAGTAAAAAAATCTATTAATAGATACAATTTTGTGAGGATAATGCGTCGACTACATAAAAATTATATTGAACAAAAATGTAGAATGAAAAAGTTCTTCACGTAAAACCTTTTCTTTCCAAACATAATGTTTTAGTTCTTAATGGAATTAAAACGTAAATTAAATGTAACTAACATATTTTTTTTTTATATTTAGATTATAATTATAATTTAGAATCTTATTAAGAGGATGCTATACCCGAATTTTCTGTCTCCGTCCATCTAATTGGCAATATAGCAAAATTGTATAAAGCAAAATTGAAATTATGGCATTTTGGTTAGATTTAGAGCTTAAACACCTATTATCAAATTTAACGAAAAGAATAATTTCAAGTGAACCGCATGGGCTTTTTTGTAAAATATTATCACAAAAAAAAGTTACGGCATTTTCAGTTTTTTATATTTTTAAATAGCTTTAACTTTTTCGTCAGACGATATTTTACAAAATGCCCATGGGGTTCACTCGAAAATATTCCTCGCTTTAAATTTTGTATTAGGTGTTTATACTCTAAATTTAACCTAAACGCCAAAATTTCAATTCTGCGTAGTGTGATTTTGCTATATTATCTGTTAGATAGATAGAGACAATAAATGCGAGTGTAACATCCTCTTAAGAATAAAAGGTTTAATTTAGTAAATATAATTTGCGCCTAGAATCAAAAGTCATACATATGAAAACTTTTCATCCTGGACATCACATTTTAGTATTTCATTCATTACTAGACTGATGATACTTGAGAAAGATATTATTTTGTAAAAAGAACCTAATGAATATTTAGTAATATTTTCATTAATTGATGTTTACGGTAGAAAAATACTGTTTTAAATTTAAAAACGTTCTCCTGAACCATGTTTTATTATTATGCCTTAGAATCTGAGTCATCGGAATGTAGATTTAGTGAATCTGATCTGGCTGATGAAATAGATATATTTGGTATGAAATCTCAACCATTGAAATAACGACAATTTACTGATCATAATTGGGATATGTACAAATCCTGGCAGTTCAAAATCTCGACTGGTAAAATTCCCGATAAATTAAAACAGCTAATTGTTAATAAGTCATTGGATCATTTTTATATATTTCTAATGACTCTAAAATTATTGTTGATATGAACACCATTTTAATATGAACTACCTATGTAAATATTTGCTAGTACAAACAATATTATCTATCTATAGTTTAACTAAATTGTGATTGTAAGGCATTAATCCCCAAAAAAAGTTACCAGTAATTTATAGTTTTTACCTAGTTACAAATTAAAAAAAAATAGTAAACTAATTAATTTTAGTTTTAAATAATACGCCATAAGATTTATTTATTTAGAGCTATACAGAACTATAATTGATTTAAATACATTTATTTATACAAATTTAAGACGTGACGTAATTATTACAATATATATATATATATATATACTATTAGATTGATATTGAACAAAAAGATAAGTATGGTAGAATAAAAAGAAAAAAAGAAAATCAAATTAGGAAACAAAGACAAATATACAATGAGAGAAAGAAAGTAATTGACTTATTGAGAGAGTGACCAAAGCATACGATGGATAAGGTTGTGATGGCTACATAGTATAGGATATAGGGATATAGAACTGATATTGATCGTGGATAAAATAAGAAGGTATTCCGAAATAAATACAAGCAACCCTTTAAGTATTGTCACAAAAAAACTTTTGATTGGCTTTAGAGCTACAAGTATGGAGTGACTGAATATTTAAAACTTTGCGTAAATAGATATAGTGATGGCAAGGATCATGTAACTTATAAACATAAAATACACGTTAAACATTTATTTTGCAAGCACTATAATTGTAGTTGATTCTTAGCATGGTATGTGCGCCAAATAACACCGCGTACTCGAACAAGAATCGAGTAAGAGGAACGTATAAGTAAGCAGAAAAGAAAAGTTTATCATTATGCTTAAAAGGATGTCAGCGTAAACAAATTTCAATGAAAAACTCATATTAGCATTTATCATTCTTCACAACTTATACACCATATTTTCTAGTTAGTGCCCTTTTTTGATAATTGTGAATTTTTTGATATTTAAATTTTTTTACTTATTTATTTTAAAAATCAAAAAAGTTACTTTTTAATAACTCATAAAACGTGTTTAAATTCACATATATTACAAAACGGCTACGTAGAGCACTATAGATAATGTTGTTCTTCATCATTTAATTTTGTTTCATTTTTCTACGATGTTTTTAAAATGTTATAAAATATGAGAAATGAAAAAGTAATATTTTCAATAAAATTTTATAAACTAATAAAAAACAACCACATTATAAAATTATATAATAAGGGGACCAATTATTATTCATTTTTGATATGCATATAAAAATTTTTCAATTGTTAGATTTTAATTTTCCTTAAAATTTTCTAAATATGTACTCTATAAAACCCATTAAATATGGTCACGCTGACATCCTCTTAATAAAACCAATAACTATTAAAGCTTTTAAAGTCATTTCAATATGGAGTTTAAGTATATGTTTTCTTAGATTACAATACATTTTGTATTATAATATATTGGAATAAATAATAAGGTACGATCATAAATTTAGTGAACAAATTATTTCCATTGCCAAATGTTTAGAGTCATCAGGAATCTATAATTATGAGATGAGGTGGGGGGATTTATAGTACCTATACTCGTATGTTAAACAATATACACCAATGTTTTATCAACTGAATGAAGTGATTTCCATTCGTCGGGATTTCGAACGTCCAAAAACGCATCCGAAATTAATTCCTTTGGCGATTGTCTATCTAAACATTATACACAATATACCTAATGACTTTCAAAAATTCAAAATTTTCATGATTCACTATATAATATAATTTATACGTTGAGAAATGTGCATTTTGAATCATAACACGCAGTATTGGGAATAGGTAAATGTATACGCACTATAAAAATTGTGCCCATTAAATTATGTAGGTTCGAACCATTATAATAAGGATTCGGTTTCACGTTTATTATTATTTTTACAGGACACTTATGTGATCACGAACCGGCCACCGAATAATATTCTCGTCGGGCGTACCGTCGTGACAGCAATCGTACCTATATGTTATATTATGCACGCCGCTCGTTCGAGATCATTACACCGGGTTCAACAACAGCTCCAGTTCGAATAACAATAATGTAATATATTGAATGTCCGTTCAACGAGTGTTTTGACGATATTCATTTATTTATTAATTTCGCAGTTCACAGTTTTAAATTCAAGGAAAAGACAAACATATAATATTATAAATGTAAATTGTGCATTTTAAAATATTTAAATGTAAGACGCGATGGATTTTATTAACTTTAATTTGCCTATATTTTTTTTTCCATTTATAGTGGAACAAGGCAGAGGGAATATTATAATACCGGAATGTCAATTATGCATATCAATAAATAGAGATTTTCAATTAATTTAAATATTAGGTAGGTACTAAATACGTAAAAATAGTATACATTTTATGTATATTTTATGCGGGGGAACCCGGGCAATACGGGACATCTAATATTAAACCGTTTGTAAAATATTTAATTTTTACAAACATTTGAAATTTACATATACATATTAGTTACAGTTCTTGAATTTTAAAATGTATCAATTTAAAAGACACGGATTGCCCTATTGTAATAAAAAAACATAATAAAACCAAAAATATTCCACATTTTCCATCTTACCCACACCATGGGACAAAATGAGACAGCTAAATTCATAATTGTCTATACCTTCCTATTTTAAATCGCGATATTCATTAATAATATAAATAAAAACACGAACATCAAAGTTTATTAATACTTAATAAAACAGCTAATCCATATTCAGTCTTTAACTTTTCAAGTATAATATATATTATTATTATTATTATTATTAATATTAATAATAGCTTATAAATATATATAATATTGGAAAAAGTCACTTTCAAAGTACGTATTATCTATTAACTAATATTTTTATACAATCAATATATTAATAATAATAACAACAAAATTCTTGTATATTTTAAAATGTTATAATGTATAAAATATTTCAAACTGAACATTTTAATTTTTACGATATATTCTATAATATAATATATAATGATTATCTATAAACTATGATGATGATGAGATATTGTCCCATTTTACTTCACATGTATTGTTCCATTATGCCTCATGTATGTTCAGTGGTGGATCTAGGAGTCGATTTTGAGAGTAGAAATCAGTTTAAAAAATTGATAAAAATAAGTAAAAAAAAGTCAAACCTATGCTATAAATACATTATATAAAAATCTCTTATGACTTTTTTTATGGGGGGAGGAAATTTACCCCGTGCCACCCTTAGATCCGCCCCTTTACATACATATGTTATTTATTTTAATTTAAGCTGTGTAACTGGATATTTTATCAATGTGTAATATTATTACAAAAAACGTAACTATATGAAAACCATTAGATATTATTACATTATTCGTTAAAAAAAATATAAACCAATTTAAACTAAAAATCATCCGTTTTTATTCATGGTAAACGAAAATTTTTATGTGATTAAACTTCTATGATAACTATTTGACAATAATTTCTTGTTAAAAATGATCTAATTGATCTTCATAGAATATTCTAATTACGTTTTATTTATGTTAATATTACTGACTATGGATAAAATCAGTTGTCCCATCTTACCTCATATGCCCATTTTGCCCCTTGTTCCCGTATTATATATATTATGTATATTCGTATATTCAGGACAAATTGACAACTACGACAGTATATAATAATAAAAATATTATGTTGGTTATGGTAATTTAAAATATTTTACATAAAATATAATCGTCTATAATAGTATTGAAATGCTTATTTGAAACAATTTATAAATACGTTTTTTGTAGAGTCCATAACGTTCCCCGTCTTGCACTCTTTCTCTTACTGCAGCAGTGACCCGTTTTACGTGTTAAAAACGACAAAAAAAAACAACCAAATCTTTCACTAAGACAATATTTGAGAACTCTCAAAACCGTAAATTACAAATCGAAACAAATACTGGAATAACATAATATTACTATACGATATTATAATATTATAATTGATGGTAAATATCCGCATAAAAATGAATGCATTACATTCAGGTCTTCGGGTCATACATTATGTGACGAGAATCAGAATAGAACACAATTTTCGTGAACAGTACATAATTGACCAGATCCGTACGCGCGTAGAAGTGAGAACTGGTATGTTCTCATTCTGCAAGCCTCGGGGGTTCTATTTTTGGTCCAATTATAACACTGATAATAATATATTGTTTAATATTAGTTACTACGTAAAAAAAAACGTACAACGGTTTTATTTTCACTCCGGCGTGGCTGTTTGCAGACGGTGTTTTTTTTTTTTTCTCTTGTTTTTAATTATAAAGTCGTTAAACTATTCGTACATTAATTCGTAGCGTTTTATTTTCGCACCGTTCTCGGGCACTCGGATATTTCGAACGTTATATTATTATTATTATTATTATATCGGCGCGCGCGCGTTCGCCCGAGTTTCGTCTGCGAACGTTTTAATTTTTCGACACGGCAGCCGCCCGCCGCCCGCTCGACCGGAACACAATTATAACATTATGGCAAAAGCCTCTCAGGTGCAATATATCATTCGTAATGTCTTTTATTGTTTTGCCGCTGGAAGGCTTGTGAAATAACAATTTACTATAATATTACGTAATATACATTACCGTCCGCCGAGCAGTTTCGAGCCGAACGCATTATGTTTGTTATGGTCAGCGGAGAACGTTTTGGGAATATTAAAACTCGGCAGACGACCGGGACACTTTGACTCACGGCCGCGGAACTCGCGAAACGATCAACGGTTACGGAATTACGATCGTTCCAAAACGAGGCGACCGGCGGTTTTCGTCGCTTATTACAATCGAGCGAAACCGTATAAAAACGGATGAAAAATCGAAATTAAATTTTTCAAATCAGTAGTGATGTAATGCATTACCTATACTGTTCCGTACGATAGTCGTAGCCCGTCTGCCCGTAACGGAACACGAACGCATGGAATTCGGTGGTTTTCTTCGGTTTTCGTCGACCAAATTACTCACGACATATTATTTCGTCTCCCGATCACCGAGTCTCTCGTCATCGTAATGTCGTATGCGAAACATCACGTTTGTCCCATGAAATTTAGTTCGGTCTATTCTCGAATCCATATACGACAATAATTTTGCGCGACAAAATGTCGTAATAGTCGAATAGGTATGACAATACACAATTGTCACACGACTTTTGTAATAATTATTATTTACTTATAAACACTAGTTACAACGGATAATTTTTGTAACCTTACGTTTATGCACGCTTTTAACATGATTTATGCACATGCAAATGGTTGCACATAATCCTAGTGAAATTTTTTGTTAAATACTAACCGTTTGCCCAATGTGATCGTAAATTTTTAAAATATTATCGACTGTCCAAAAATAGTAGCTCAAAAAGAGGTATAAAATATATAATATATATTAAATTTTTCTAACGAGACTCGATAATTGATCTCTTGCTCACATTATTGCAGATAACATACATTATTATTCTGTACTACAGTATTACTGTTAACAACCATTATTATATCTCTCGAACATAACTCATAAACTTTAAAAAAAATTATATTTATGCAGTTGATAATGATTATAGGTACCATACCACGTGTTCTGATGTCGTTTTAGTGAATGTCATAGATACAGATGTGGTAAAAACTGAGAACTGGTAAAATAAAGGTAAAGTAAGTTAAGTTTACTAATTTTGTATGTTATTTAATAACCTCATTAACCATAGTTTTTTACAATTAGTCATTTGTAATATGTAAATGTACTCTAATAACAAAATTGATAAAGTTATAATAATAATGCTGAACGTAAATGTCCTGTATATTGTCAGATGGTTAAATAGAGTAAGCGATTAATATGGGCGTACCGTCCTCTTATTCACATAATCACATCCCTAGAGGCATAGCAATATATAATTGATTACTGTAATAATGACAAAGAATTAAATTTAGATATTTGTTATGACATTATTATGTTGATTATTACTCAATACGACATACATATCAAAAAAGGTTTATCAACAATGGCTAATTTTTGAATAGTTAAGGATTAAAATAGTGAAAATGTTAGTAATCTCGTGAAATCTTTGGAAATATTTGGTAACCATTAACAATATTTCAATATTAGATAATCTGCTTTAAAATACTGTAACTAGAGTTTTGTTTATCGCTAATTTACTAAGACTTCAGTGACTACATTTTTATACTACACTTTTGATTTTAACTATTAAAACCAAGAAATAATACAAACATTTTTTATTAAGTAATCATATTTTCTAGAGAATAGAAACTAAAATTATATTAAAGGAGCTATCTCTAGTTCCATTTTACCATTCAAAATTCCGCGATCTTAAATTCTGTATAAATATAATATTTAATTTATTTATTTCTCTAAAAATGTATAGCTATAATAGTATTATCATTGTGAACAATCAGAGTGAGAATTAATTTCTTTTAAAAAAGTCTAACGCTCTTTCTCTTACTCTCACAAACATGTGTATTCTAAAGTTTATTTGAAAAATGTTTATGAAACATCAAATAATTCAGAAAAACTTTAACTACAAATATTTATACTTACTCGCTAGAGTCGAGAGATTATCTGGACGGGTTTGTTTATGGTAAACATTCAATAAGTGTCGGCTATGAAATGTAATATCAATAATTATCATAGGTTTTACGTTTAATACCAAATAATTACAATAATTACTAGATGAATTGACCATATGAATAACTCCTCGAAAAATTTTAATAACATTTTGGAAAATTGATACAAATTGGAAAATTTTTGAGAATATAATTTATCAAAATATAAAATATTTTGGATACACTAACTTAATTTAACATACTAAAATTTCATTAATTTTTAAACCTTTTATTTTTAGTTAAATTTAACATTATTTACTCTCGTGTATATAATATTTTAATCACATTTATTTCGCGATAGCTGACAGAGATCATTATTGTAAAATTTGATTTTAGAAATGCCTACTATAGAGTTCATAAATTTAATTTTTCATTTGCATAATTTATATATTTCAAGACGCGTCAGCTAATTCTAAAAGACAACACCTGTCTAATCTATAATAACCCTAATGAGTAACGAACAATAAAGAAAATCTTCTATATATTCATCATAATCAACCACCCACTACTCATTAGTCGTCATTGACTACACTTGCGTAGTTATCGATTTAAAACTCATCTGATTTTCTGTGAAGAATGTATTATAAAAACATATTTTGGTAATATAATAATTATTGGTAGATAATTGGGTATGTTATGTTATGTGCTAAGCTCTTCGTATAAGTGAATTGAAAAATATGTATTGACATTTTCGATATGTAACAACTAATAAGAATTCGTTTTTATGGAAAAACAACGGCGAATCCCTGTTTTCGCTCATTTTTAAAAATATATAGGTTTTGGTGGGAGGTGTCAACCCCACCCCTTAAGAGCAGTAGTAAAAAACTGAAAGTTGATAGCCTTTGTTATTTTACAGGCACACCATAAATTATTCTTCATTTAGTCAGCAAAATTAGAAAAATGACTTTTTTTTTTTGCTTATTTACATTTCAAAGATGTATTTTGTCTGTATTTTGTAGACACCCCCTTTCCACCATAAATATTTCATTGAGCCGTCCCTGTTCATATACCTATATATATTTATATATATATATATATATATTATGAAACTAAAGTAGTAATTTACAATCACGATACGTCTGGCGAACAAAGGTCTAATAGAAAAGCCAAATAAATTTAGTTTCTCAGATGGCAGACGGATGTGGAGGCATCTCGAGGTGAGGTATATACCTTAAATGCGGTTTCGATTTACAACTTTCACACTGCAAGCCTCACGAGGCCACATGGGTCCCTTGCCGCTGACTAGTTCATTAGCTGCAAACAATATATTCTAGAAATACTCAAAGTGTTTGAAAACACTTTGGCCAAATGGCAGATGGAGAGAGAGAGAGAGAGAGAGAGGTAAAAATCCATCAATAACGTCCGACATAAGACTTCGCAGCGTATAGACGTTTTATGTTTGTCGATCGTTTATCGCCCGGTGAAAAGGCGAAAATGAGTAATGAGCTAATAGACCGATATAAACGAAAAAATAAAATTGTACACACACATAGGTATTATTATAATACATATACCAGGACTGTGTACACTTTACAAGGGCATGCGAGTGTATGTAAAATGTACCTGATGGTATGTGCACGGAATGTATACAGGAGGATTTAAATATTTTTATATTAAGGTCATTCTTAATCTTGTATGTAATTTGTTCAAAATGTTTAACAAAAAAAAAAAATAAAAATATACTAAAGTATTTACTGAAATATTTGGTGGATTTTTATTTTTAAACGTACTTTTAAAAAAGTGTTTTTTTTTTCGTTTTTAAATTTCGAGTTGGTCAACTTTTTAAAAATAAATATAGCATTATTTTTAAGCGTCACGTACATTTTAGTGGATAAATGTTTTTTCCCTAAAGAAATCTGTTTACTTGACAGTGAGACCACGCTTCGATGGCGTTGCGCTGTGCCTAGTGCATATTATAGTGCACGAATGGATATAATACAATTTCTAAAAACTTAAACTATTAAAAGGAAAATTATGTTTTCCGAAACATTGGTTTTTCTTTCAACTAATAAAAGCAATATTATTTAGATATATTTACTTGATATTTAGAGAAAAAAATCAATACTATGGGTATTAATTTATTCATTTTCATACTAGAGACGCATAATCCGGGATCCCAATATGATATTTTAAATATAAAAATATTCAATTTAATATACCTATAAAATATAAAACAGGGACTTAATATGTAATTTTTATATAGGTTTACTAATTTTAACACGTAGTTATATGTCATGTTATGAGAAAATAAGTTGCATATTAAAAAACAAATATTGGGAGATGAAATATCTATGTTCCTAGCTAATAAATATATCTATATATTTATAAGATAATATTCATTATTTATAGTAATAATGAGTGAAAAAGCTAATTGATTTATCATCTTCTCACTGGTCCTTAAAATCATACATATACTACTTTCCATATCATCTTTATATTACTCGAAAAATTAGGTTTATAAATATTAGTTTGAGTGCTGTAGCATAATGTTCTCACTATTATCTTTATTATTAAAATATAATTTATGTAGAAACGAAATAATTTCAGAAAATTTTAAAGTTAATTTTTGAGTTTACCTAAACAATATGCGTACTCACTCCTCTTTCCACTATCCTTCACATTTTTCATCTTCACAATAGCCATTCTCATAATAAAATTCTAATGATTACTTCCAACCATCTCTTTTTAGACCCCCTCCCCTATCAATCCCTCTTTCGGCAGTCATTAGTATTATTACAAAATAAAACACTCAGTTTTACTCGTAACGTTAATGTTGACAACATGATCGATAAGTGCAGTGATACGTCTTGTTCGTTCGCAGTATAAATTGTCTACCTATATAGTATATATATATATATATACTCGTATATATATTTCAACAGTTTTTTTTTTTTTTTTAATCTATTTTAATTAAAAACATATTGTGTTCTTAGATTAAATTATTATAAATAATTGTCCTAAAATTAGCGAGATTAGCTGTGAGGAAGTGCTGTTATATCCTCGGTCTCCCTGTACGGACACGGACCCGGGTAGAATCGCTATAACGTGAAATTTAACTCGCCCTGTATAATATATGCGCGAGTACTTAATGCGGACCATGCGGTCGTTGTTTTTGTAGCGGTCACCTCCGCCGACCATGACCGCGGTGGGCTGCGGTAAAAGCCTCTTCTACGAGTGCTGCAGTCGTATCGCGGCATGATTGTAAGTTTCCGCACAAACATCGCCATATCCGGTGGTGGCAGTCGCCCTCCGCCCTAAACCAAATAATTTCATAATGTACATACAGTGTTCAATTAAAAACAAAAACAATAACAATATTGTCCGGGTCTTTCCTTGTTAATTACCGTGTTACACACATACATCCACTGAAATACACCGAGGAATACACACAAACATACATTAAAACACGCACAATATACACACACAAATGCACGTTGAACTCGACTGTGAAACTTTCAGTATTTGTTTTCCAGTACTCTTTGATAATAATAATAATAATAATAATAATAATAATGATGTGCCCTATGCCACCAACTAAACTATACGTCGATTTGTTCCGCTTTTGGAAGTCATCGGTGAAATTAAACGACCACTTAATCCAATGTATGCAAACACGCTAATAAACAACCATAGTTTATAATGAATTGGGGATGAGGAGTTAATGATCCAAAAAATTACCGAAAAATGCATTTTCACTATAAAAACAGAGCCGTTTTAAATGTTTAGGCGAGCTAGGCACCAGCCTAGAGTGGCACTTTTATAGGGGCGGTATTTTTATATAAATGATAGTGATCCTTATTCAATGTAATCTATTTTCTACATATATATTCAATATTCATATTTATTATTTTTTTGTTTATTTAATCAGTAATTTTTAGCTTTGTAGGCAAATTCTAGAAAAAGTTTATGGCTTTTTTAATTTAGGAGCAGCAAAATTTGGTTGTGCCCAGAAAAATATTTTTGATTCAGCCGGCCTTGTACAAAAAAAAAATAATGACCCAAAATTATTAAAATTATAGCGTTCATATTTTTATGCACGTATTTACTGTGTATTTAAATATTATCAACGTTTTATAGGAGAGAATTATTAAGGTATTTGAACTTTTTTTTTTTACTTACTATATAAAAACACAATTTTTAGATAAAAAAATCTACTTATTTAGTATTAGTTAAAATTTATATATGTATAAAAAAAATGTTTTCATTAAAAATATCATTAGTTAAAGCCTTTCCATGCTAAAAAAAAATATATATATAATTAACGTTATATAATAGAACCTTTTCAGTTTGAATTGATAACGCCATGAACTATAATAAAATATGGAACATTTACACGCATACATTTATACTTCTATCCATAATGCAAATACATTTAATCAGTTACTGAATTTTCGTTTAAAGGAATACTTTTTAAATATTTCATTAAATAATGCACTTAGGGACTTCATTTTAGGATACAAACATATACGCTTATTTTAAGCCATTTGTGTAAAAAAGTGCATTTTGGAAAAAAATATATGATTGAAACCTTTTTATACTAATTCCTATTATATATTATTCAATCATATACAGTTAACTACGTACTGGATTATTAATTTTGAATAAAATTTAAAAAATCTGTAGCTCCACCAATTATTAAAATAAAAAACCGAATTCAAATATTTATATTTACTCAGGGGTAACATATTATTACATTATGAGTGCATTTTTTTTATCGTGGAATACTCTGTTTGAACTTAAAAAACATTATCGAGGATGATATTTGTGCAAGGCGGAGAAAATTTAATTTCCGAAAAGGCGTATTATAGAAAATCGAAAAAAAAAAACAAACATTTTAAATAGTCATTTTAGATTTGGTGTATTTTTTATTTTTTCTTGCTACAGCGATCAATGGTTGGAGATCTGGGGGAGTCGTTTACTTTACTTTCGTCCACCCAAAACTACTAAAACGCTAAACATAACCGAAAAGAGAGAGAAATCCATACACCGCCAACCGCACGGAATCGCATATAACTGCCAGTGCTTGTATAGGTTAGGTATTATATTTAATGTACAATGTAATATATAGCCTAACCCGCGCGTCGTCTGTTATCGTTATCAAATGGTACGTGACGAGATATGGCGTTCGGGTCATCGTTTTTAGTGCGCCCGAAAAAAGGACTCTGGCCCCGGTCGTGACGGTGCGGTGGTATCAATCGACCGGCAACACACGGGACGACTGCGATTATTGCACCGTCGTTTTTTCACCGTTTCCCGTCCGTTTCAGTCCTTTTCCGGGCCTAACATAACGACCTTTCGGATCGCAAAAACCATTCGTCGGCGACCGATGGCCCGTAACCGATCGTACGACCATTGTGCGTAAAATTATTTTCGACGCTCTCCCATGTCCCACCCGGTACCCTATCACTTTGTCCTACCATATCGTCTACTCGTATTTCGTGGGGCACACGACGACTCTCGTTTATGTCCGCGCAAAAAATGCCACCCGTATAACGGCCACAATCCGGTTTCATCTCTGCAGTTATTGTCGTCGTATATTATGTTTAGTGATGGGCGGAACCGATTATTTTTGACTATCGATAGTTTAATAAACAACCCAGTGTTCTGACAAATGAATAGGTAGTATTATTATCTATCGAATATGTAAAAAACTATCGACTGAATCACTCGATAGTTTTCAATCGATTGGGAATAGTAACTCAATATAGTAACAATACTCTCTCGATAGTTTTCATTCGATTGTGAATGTGTAGATTATGTCAATTTTTATAACAATAAATATTTCACCTCCCCCCTACATACACACACCAAGTATTCATAACCAATTGATTATATATATATATATATATCATTTAAAATGGGACGGCGGCGTTTTATATTTTAGACTTTAGTATAATATACTATTTACTACATATTATTATTATATATATATACCTATATATTATTAATAGTCACATTTTTATCCATTGTATCTGTGGAATACACGTGAATACTGGGTAGATATTATCATAGTCATCATAGATAATAGATAACACGATAAGTGATTACTGATATATTACCAATACTACACGACAGTCCGACGTTTTAAAAATAATCGAGATATCAATAGTTTAGATAGTTCGATAGTTTTAAATATAACCGAGTTGTCGATAGTTTTGATAGTCTGATAGTCTTAAAACCATCGATAGTTTCGATAGTCCGATAGCTAATCGGTTGTGATTAAAAATATTCGATAGTTTTTAAAAACAATCGAATAAATAGATACTTCAAAACTACCGAGTTGTTCGATAGTTTTCACTCGATAGTTAAATAATCATGTTTGCAATACTTGCGAACAGCGATTTGCGAGAGACCTTCCTCTGGGCCGTTTTGTATATCCACCGGAGACACTGTCATTGGACGTCTCGCGAAGTACGAAACGGTTGAATATGCGCAATGTATTATTATTATTATTTTAGTTTTTAGTTTTTGAAAATACGATTCGTTGAAAGTTATCAAGCGTACGTGCGATAGCATTTCGGAATCTTCAGTTCCGAAGAGTCCAATTTTCTATACGAGAACTCCCGAGGTTTTATCGCCCGAATCCACCTACACGCATCATCTCTAATCGCTATAGGCTATATAGCCGAAGCTCGTGCCGGTATTTTTTATCGAGAGTGGAGTCTTCCCTCCTCCAAATTTCCAAGTGGTTCATTTATACCAACATTCGCCAGTGCCACAGTCACCACGTTACAGCCAGGCAACCTATTATCACACGGTCATAGGCCATTCTAAAAGAGGGCTCTACTTTCCAGTGGTATCCGACTCAAGTTCATAGTATGGTTCGGTTGGCCCGACTCGGAATTTTGCCACCCCTGTCACAACTGTTTTAGACTCACACGCCGGCTAGTGATGTTCCACCTCAGGAAAAGATTTTAATTTTCTACTCAAATGTTATTTTAGACGCTAAGTGGTACGAGGAAGCTGTTGATTTTACAATAATATTTATATTATTTTTCTGTAAAAACTTTTCGATCAAGTTGGAATCTTAGAACGTGTCGGTTAACGATAGAAAATTGATTCCAGGTAGTACATTGAACATGATATTTTTCAACTTTTCCAATAGTTTCCCTAAGCTCGAAGAAAAACTACATTATATAATACGGTGTCTGGCTTCCACGATTTACACATATATACATTGTGTACATATAATTATTATACATACGGTATGTATGTACTTATCGAGTGTGTACATATTTATACGGTGTAAATACCTAGGTATATTTTTTTTCAAGTAAGATGTGGCAAACGGGTTTCAATTATTATTCAACGAAAAAAATAATAATTAAATAAAATATATAAGTATATATATTATTAATACAATTTGTAATAATTCATTTAAAGAGAAATATAAATTAAAATCTTAAACAAAGCCGGGTATGACATCTAGTGTATATATTTTTGAAATTCATTTAAAGAGCTTTTTTTAAAAATAAATTAATTCTATAGTTTGTTTTTTAGAGAGGTCATTTTTAATTTTCCCAAAAAAAAAAAAAAAAAAATACAATCGTATTTATTGATTTTAAAGATTAAAATATTTAAATATAAAATAATAATAGTACATTATTCTGTGCGAGGAGTGAATGGTTGACCAACTTCCTCCAACTATATCCTACTTGACGTGGGAAGTGCTTTCTTACCTTTTTTTCTATTTTTATTTCTATTTTTTTTTATCGGAAATTTTATATAGCAGCAATTCTTTGAATTTTTGAGTCTATGAATAATTACAGATATTATATTATTATTAAATATAGAATGTCGTCTATCATTAAGATGTAATACGTCGTAACAGTTTTAACTACCAATTTATAAAGTTTTCGAGAATAATGAAAACTTTCCAGACAACAAATGATAACAAAACCTTCTCAAAAGGTTTCCAAAACGTTTTGGTTCTCAAATAACCATTTGAAGTATTATCAATATAAAAGGTTTTAGCAACATTAAATACATAATAGGCATTTGTAGAATATTTAAAAAAATATGTTTATTGAAAATATATTTTAAACTATATGTTCAGACCATAATATCGTGTCTAAGACATATATTATTTTACCCATTTGAAAATTTGTTTTAAATAATGTTTTTGTTTTTACTGTCTGGATTACACCAATGTTCTATTTTTTTCAATATTGATTTGAAATTGTAGAATATTTGAATTTAATATACTTACATACGATGTATATAGTTATATAAATATTTGCAGTATTTCTCTGGTGCGGTACATAGGTATAATTATTAAGTTATGATATTTCACTTAAATTTAAAAGGTTGTTTCAACGTTTCACCCATTATTATTTATCAGTATTATGTTATGTTAATAGAGTGTATTTTTCAACATAACTATTTTGAAAAATATTTAGTTAAATAAATATATATTTAATGTATAAACAGGCTATGACGCGATTGTTTTTTCATTTAATTAAATAATTCGATTATTATCAATTTAAAAACTAATATCAATAATATTATTCCGTTGTTTCTATCAAAATAATTTAAACTATGCAACATTTATAATACTTATGTCACCGGAACAATGCATATTAATATATGTTATTATATATAATATTACACTATACGGAGATTTTATTAGTCTAGTTATTTATTTTGGCTTTCCATTACACATTTTGATTTATTATGATTGATGTTGTATTTTTGAGGACATCATATTATAAACAAATGTGTACACTAATATATACATATTATAGTATAGTATATATTACACTATCATAATAAGAAAAAATATACATTATAAACAAATGTATTTTGTTTTATACTGATATACTGGTGCACAATGTATTTTATCGTACATATTATATACGCCAACATTGCAATAATAAATACATTATAAATGTATACTAATCAATATTAATATTGATTATCTTTTATTTGGACCATTTGGGATTTGAATAAAATTGTTTTATTGTCGAGTAGGTACTGTTTAATAATATAATATTATAAACTTTGTGTTTCAAACTGTGCAAGATACGTCCAATATCTCGTTGAAGAGTTGGGGAAAAACTCCAATAATAAACCGTATTATGTGCTGAATTTAAAACAATTCAATTTTTATGCCCCTACATTTAGGAGAAAAAACTGGCTATCTACAATAATATTATGACAGAATTTCACACGTGCTAATGTACATTTATTTTATAAATTATAACAAACGAAGTACAAAATACCTATAATTACTTAACTACAGTCAATGTTTCTGAAATTTTTCTTATGTAAATTTTAGATAAATACAAATATAGTCACTTTATACCTGTATGCCAAAAAAAAAAAAAAATAAAACCTAATTTGTAATAAAAAAAATAAAATTAACATAAAAAGGTTTAAAAGTTAAAATACTTTTAAAAAAACTATATACAAACACACGTTCAGTATACGTTAAATAAAAAATGGCGAAATGGATATTATTGTCAGGACCCTATATTAATAAAGTAAAAATACCTAATTTATTCTTTCTGAAAACAATAACTTTATTGGATCAATGCATAAGAAGTACTAAGAACAATAAATCGTGTATTATTGAAAGTTAAAATATAATACCTAGTTATATTCAATTTTAAATTTTCGAAACTAATAATATTCAAATTTGAGTAATAATACTACAATATTATGTTTAAGTTCAGGAACAAATATTATAAAATTAATTATTTTTATTTACATTTAAAAATACTATATTTTGACGTGATTTATGAAAACTGAGAAATCTATATGCTTCTAGAATTTGCCTATGATCCTACGATCTACAAGTTTCTTTCATTTCGTCTAACTATACCTTTATTTTTTATGAAGCTCCCAAAAATAGTCACATACATAGTTTATAGTTTGCCCTGGCCAAGTGGCCAATATTTCGATCTCATACGATTTGATCACGGTCCAATATTTCAGGTTGTACAATAATCGAGAATCAGTATACTGTATAACCGCATATATTGTATAATATAAAAATTAACAAATACATTTAACGTCCTATATTCTAATTGACTAATATTGTTGATAAATTGATAATTTATGAAGCTTATATCACAGATTATATGAAAGATAGATCACTCGAGATGTAAATAAAAACAAAGACGTCATTTGGCCCCATACAAATCAGTGTGGCCACGATATATACACCATAAGTTAAAACTTTATTCTCACGAGGAAAACTGAAATCTGTATTTGTAATCATTATTATCTATTATTAAAAATGATGAATTATTTATAAAATAATATTGTATTAGCAAAATAGTTTATATAGTTGTGTGTAACTACATTTATAACTGTGGAACATATCAAAAGATGGTATTGGTCGATCTATTGATTTTGTGCCGAGTGATCTATCTGCATTCACATAAATGTGTTTATATCCTTATTAGTCTAGTATTATTATCATATATTTTATTTTCATATATAAATGGTCACACTGTATACCTGGGCACTCATTGCGACTTATTTCATCCACAGAACATGATATTATGCTACGGATGGTGCCATATAATATTATCTCAGTTGTATGAACAACATTAGCGAGGAGTTTCCTACTGACATGACTTACATGTACTTGTTTACACATGCGTCGGCGCCTCAGACAAATAATTATGATAACCAAAAAGAGGTATCGTCAAAGAAAAACTACTATATTACCGTTTATTTCATAAATGTTTCGATTTTTCTCGTAATATTTTAAACAATATAGATAATAAAGGAATTTATGGATAACAACACACGATTGTAAATAACAGGTAAGTCATTGCCGGTAGTTATTTTGCACTGTACGGCCGGAATCGTAGTTCGTGATACTTGTGTTAATTCTAGTAACCTCAACTACGTAAACGCTGCTAGTTATACATCGAGCCAGGGTGTTGTTTAATTAATTGTTATTAAACACTACTAATACGCATATCAACACGTCATGTGGTATTTTATAATGTACAGAATGTGATGTAGTTCGATTAATCACCACTAGGTAAAAGCTACCCCTTATACACAAACCGTGCAAATGTGCAACCAAACCTGATCCCGTATTTTCTCCCCAGCGACTGACTCGTTATCTACAATACAGTACCTAACAGAAGACGTAATTGCCATAATAATTTCATGGAAGAAACGAGTGAACAATTCACAAGCTCGACGGATGCTGTCTGAAGGTTTTTGGCTCAAACAGTTAATAGCTCAATGGCCAATTGTATATCATAATCTAAGATTTCACCGCCGTCCTAATAATATGTCACCTATGCAAATTATTCTTATCAGTGTTTACTCAGGTTGCTATATTCTAGTACCCTGCCCCGCCCTCTCTCGATCAAACATCAGTAGGTACCTATATGGGAACGTTAGCAATTTCGATTTACGTCGCCGGTACACGACCGAATAACAACAGTTTAATTTATAATAATTGGCACACTCTGAGACACGTGTGCGTTGACAGGCGTCGATCGTTATTTTCGAACGATCGGAGATTTATAATATATATATATATATCGGACATGGCCGATGACTGTGTGCCTTTATCAATATTGTAAACATATACGAACTCCGAGGGCCGTGTATATAATTTTAAATCGGCACACGGCCGATTGTCTAGAATATCATAACGACGTAGCAATTAATATCGAAAATCGAAGAAAGAAATTTTAATTAAAAATCACAATGGGATTTCGTGATTAAAAAAAAAAAAAAAAAAAAAATATTTGTGTGCATAATAATAATAATAATAATTATAATGATAATATAATCCCTTGAACGATATATATATATATATATATGTTATTATGTATATGCCTATATTTATATGTTATGGAGTATATAGGTATAGTAATAGAGTTTTTTTTCTTTCCAAAATACTATCGACACTTGATCGCTGAACTTTTATTTTTTACTTAATGGAAATCTTTAAGTTTCCGACAAGTCGAAGAGTATTATGTAAATTCGATTGAATATCTCGAGAGTTTAACTTCTTGAAAAACCGTTCAATCATTCTTGCGCACAGCCGACGCGCTTGGTAAAACAACACCTGTATATTATAATAATATCGTCCCCTCCCTTAAATACATATTTTTTTTTTTGCAAATTATTGAAACAATAAGTTTTTCCAAGGGGTGGTTATAATACTCTCTCCCGCAATATTGAATATTAATGCGTCAACACCGTTTATACGAAAGAGTCGAACTTTCACGGGGGATAAAAATAAAAAATAAACGATGCACTCTGTAGCAATTTCGTCTTATTATTATTACAGGCAGTTGGGTACGGGAAATATTATATTTGAGTAGGTATATACGTATATATGTATATATATTGTAGTATATACGTTAAAATGAATCATATTAATAATATAAGCGACGAGGCGACGAAATGTTATTATTAAAACGAAAAAAACTTTTTCACTTTAAATTACCAGTTGTTATAAACAACCAACTGCAACATAGAAATATTATGAAAAAATGTCTGGTTTTCGGTTTTATATTTATTTTAACATAGCAACGAATGTTGTTGCGGTGACCAAGGGTATAATATATTATACTATATAATAATATTTTTGTTTGCGTATACATATAATATTATATAGTACGGAATCCCGTGATGATTATTCCGGCGAACACGAGAGTGTTTTAAACACGCATAAACACTTTGAAAAACTATTTTGTGTGTATCAAATTGGGTATTTTTTTATTCAAAAATGTATTTTCATTGTTTACGTATTAATGTATACATTTCTACACGAGAGCTAGGTGTATACCTATTATATGTAGTGTATTATAATATTCCATTTCGTATGTTATATTTAGAAACGTGTTTATAATAATATACGTATATAATTATACGTGTGCTTATTCTCGTATAAAGTATTTGAGGAAAATTTCTTTTAAATGTTTGTTTATGTATTTAGAATATTTTTTTAATGCCTACTCCAGAAAAATTGTATTTCAAAAGTATACTTTCAGATAGTTTTTTGGTTAAAAAATAATTTTGTTCATAAAAATACGAGAATACAAGATAGTCGTGTCGTGTATTTATAACAGTTCTAGTAAAAACCATACCTAATGAGTAATATAATATTACTATAATACTGTTTTCATAAAAAAAGGAGCAGTATCTTACAAACGCGAATTTTTGGGAAAATTACTTTTACCGTTTCGTTTATCATCTTTAAATTAATTTTTGCTCTAGTTCTTTTTAAATGTATTATTAGAATTAAAAATGGAAAGTGTTTATGAATAGTTTTTTTTTCATACTTAATTAATTATTTAGATCTATTTTCGTTATTTAAATTAATTTCTATGGTATACTCAAGGTTGGGCAAAAACAAAAAAAAAATAATTATCTAAATACAAGCTATGAGATACATACATTTTCGTAGTAGTTTAGATACAAGATACAAAATACATTACTATATTTTCAGAAAATTATTTTGGATCGGAAGGTAAAATAAAAACCCGTCCATATATAAATGATAGTCCTAAGACAGGATAGTATATCATATTATTATTTTAGATTTGAAATCAAAGATAAACCATTGTAAAAATATAATTGCCTCAAATTAAAATTGTAAAAAAATATTCTCCAATATAAAATTTAATCGAAAATATCAGTGTTTTAAGTCTAAAAAAAAATAAAAATCACCTCGTATAGAAAACCTAAGTATATATTGTATTTATATTAGGTATACTATGTAAAAATGTGGTTTGCCATAACCGTAGTCGCACGTGTACGGTCCAAATTGGTGAATTGCCCAAGGGATACGTGATTTTGTGTACAGACACGCGAACGGCCACGACGATCCGAAGGTTTTCTGCTCCGGGTCTGCTTTGCGCTCTGAGCGTATTTTTTTTTTTTTTTTTTGCCCGACGATTAGAATATTCTAATATGTCTCGAAAAATTCTTTTAAAATTTAAATTATATTGCATAATATTATGTTTAAACATGTTCGGCGACTATCTAATAATATTATATTATATAGGTGTGTATGCACTACTTACAATACAAATTCGACATGGTTTTTCGTCCGCGGGGTGTACCTACTGCAGACCAGGTAAGTTAAACTGATCTCAATGATACCAAGGACGCCCGGAATGGGGAAAAATATAAATATTTTCACTAATATTTTTGTAAACGGTCAAAATTAAACTCCCCAAATTATCCTAACCAAATTATCACAGTAGAAGTATACTCATTTTTATTTTTATTAGTTATGCTACGGTATAGCTATTGTTTTTATGATTTTTGATGACATTTTTCAAAAAGTCAATACTTAATTTTCTGATAATTATAATTATAAAAATCCCCATATTATATATTATAGGATGGATTCTGATGTTATTTAAAAAAAAGTTTAAATATGTTTCGTGGCTCGTGTTTTAAAGTCAAAGCAAAATTTTTTGGTAATTGCCTCGTAAAAAGCATTACGAGTATGCTTCAGGACCACCGAAACATTTTATTTGCCTATATATTTTAGTATCCAGTGGGGATAATTATAGACTATTTAAAGTGAACCAGAAGGATTTAAAAATATTGTTATTGCATTGCTGAAATAATATGTATTGTGTAAAAAGGATTTTAAAATTATATCGGAATAAAAAACAACATTATGAATCTATAGAATAGGTACATAATGTTGTTGTATAGGTCTTTTTTTTGTTTTTACATTTTGAAAGACTGTGACATTTAATCGTATTTATATATATATCTCTCTATAAGCGTGTCACAATATTATACTCATTTATTTTTCAATTATTCACTGCGCATTGTCTACAAGTATAGTTTTTACCGATGTATTTGTTTTGACGGCAATCCATGTCCGTACAAACGTTAAATTAAAAAACAACTGACACATGTATGGAAAAGTGAAATATACGAATGGCCGTCTGTATGTGCAGGACAATGCAAATTATATTATTGTATCGGTTCACATGTCAATATTATTACTTGCAAAAAAAGTCAACGAGCTAAATAAAACAATAATTTGTCACGCACGTTATTTTTTCTTATTAATGAAGAAAATTTTTTTTAGCGATAAGATAAAAAATATTCAACAATATTTATATAATGATTCATTAACGTTGGAAAAATGAATTTTACATTTTTGCCAACGAATGATATTATTATTTATTATGTTCTAAGAACTCGTTTGATACGTTTTATAATACAGTGTTTATTTATACAATTTTTATAATACATTATTATCGCAAATAACGTAGAACTTTGCAGCAGTGCTTTGCTAAAGTATAATGTAAAAGTTTTGTTAAACGAAATATTATTTGATTCGTAACTCATATTGTGTTCAAATTTGTTTTTAAAGATATACATACACTTTTCATTTTATATTAGAGTATTTTTGATTCTGTAAAAACAATTTTCAAAGTTTTACATCTGTACGTATAGCATACTGACACAGTCAAACGAATATCGAACCGTTTGCTCGCTTATTTTCTTAAACATATCCAATATCAATATATTTATAGTTTGTATATCTACATTCAGTATATGGCTTTTATTTTCATTTGAAAATAAATCATTTTGATAATTATGATATCATAGATAGTTATACGTATTTAATTAAAATTTTGAGAGCAATTTATGTTTCGAAACTCGTCGATAATTATATACTTTAATAACGAGAAATTCTAACTGCAAATAATAAAAGGTGAACATTTTCAAAATTTTCAATAATAAATGTATACTGTATGGCCTTTAATAATTAAATGTGATAGATAAAAACAACGCTACAAAGGTGATTTTTGGTACTATAAAGCACGCTCGAAAAGATCGTAAAAAACATTCACCTATAAGTGAATTTAGAAATAAATTATCTATTTTCAAGACTAAATAGAACAACATTTTTGAGGGTAGTTATCTTTTCCAAAAGGGGTACAGCTATTTAAATATACTATAGACGGGATTCACTTGTAACTCACATATTAAACGTCGCGTTTGGAACAGCGAAAAAAAGCTCCGAGTCATGGGTGAAAATTTGGTTTTTTTTTTATTTCTGATAATAAATGTTATGACTCTAAATTCAATCTAATGTAATTTCTTTGTAATCTAATAGTAGATATATAGATAGAAAAAGTTCAACGCTATTTAATTATATTAACAACTATTTTTATATAATATAATTATAATAATGATTTTGTCCACCAAATGTTTACAATTTGTTTAACTTTATTTGATAAAAATATATAATCAATAATCATTTACATTAAGTCAATGATAATAATACATTTTTTGAATTAAAATTGATGAAAAAAATTATGACAATAATTTGAACATTTTTGAAAAATTGACTTCATAATGAACGTAAATTCATTTACTAACAAACTTGAAAAAAAACAAGTTTATTTGAAAAAATGAATTAGTTCAACTAAATTGTTTTAAACTAGTTCACGAAATTAGTTCATATTATGAACTTTCCGAGATCTGCATTAAGCGTAGAGTATACAAAATGCAATATAAGTATATTATTTAAATATATTTTCGTATTTATACTATACTACTATAGCTATTAATACTGACACACAAATCTTGTCTTTAGTTTAATACGAGTATTTAAAAAATTCTAATTGCAAAAAGAAAAAAAAATTGGATTTGAACGTAAAGTACACGAATGAACGTACAATAATTTTAATCCAGTATTTCGGATTTCGGTTATAGCCTATGTGTATTATAATAAAAACCTTTAGTCGAATAGCATATATATACATATATATTATTATATTATATAGCCCTGTAACGACGGCATTGCGTACATAAAGAGAGCAAACGAGTTATATAATAGTTTAGGATTTCAGTCTAATGGGAAAAGTAAATGAAAGAAAACGTCCGACTTAAATGGTGGAATTTCGAAACGACACTTCGCCGAGTTTTGCGAACGTTCCCGGGGCCAAAAGACCGGAAAATGGAAACAATTAAGACTTGGGAAACGTTGCGGATGGGGTGCTGTAATTACCGGGGAAAAGACGGAAAAACGATGGATCTTGGTGCACGGCGAGACTCGCTGGCATCAGAGAAAAGCTCATATAATTAAAGATTAAGTTGAGCGCCGGTGTGAGTGAAGCCTATTTTTGATGTCTGGTGGATCTAAAGCCGCTAAAAGATTACGTGCTTTTTCTAGGTTTTATATTTTTTTATACAGAATTCCATTTACCCTTGTTTAATTAAATTTTTGCGAATGGCTTATAACTGGTGAAAAAAAAATAAAAACCAAAATTGCGGTTTAACGGAGAAATTAACCGATTATTTGGTCGAACTTATATCTAGCAGATGACGTATAGATGAATGCTGTCCCAATAATATTAATAAAATGTATTTAAAACCGCATATACATTATATTCTATAGCCTATATATTATAAAGAGTTTAGACGTTGATGTTGATTATCAACTAAAAACACAAAAAAATTTCCTTAATTCAATATAAATAAAATTAAAATTAAATATTTAGATTCATATATGCGATAGAAACGTATTTTCACCATCTAGTTTTTGTGTTATTTAATACACAAACTGTATAAATCGACATACACTACTGTAGTGAATGCAAAATGAAAATTTGTCATTTAGATTCGTATATTCGATTGAAATACAATTTAAGCCGGAAAACCGTCAATTGATATTTTTGAAAATATAAAAGTAAATTAACTTCTAGAATCTATATAGACTACATACATATAGTATTTATTAAGTATATCAAAGAAATTTAAAATATTCATCTTAATTACATATTATGACATAGGCGAGCATTTGGGTGAAACTTAAAAAGTATTAAAATTTTTTAATGTTACACATATGTTGAATATACTATATTATACAACACCAACGTAAAATTGACCTAAAAATCGAAGTCGAATTTAAATTCTGAAAATAGTTTTAAATTTGTCGGTTTTTCTTCTAAGGATTCTCGTCTGACTTTTCAAAGTTCAGAAAATAAAAACTTAGAAATTTTACTTGGGAATTTTTAATGTAATTTCAAAATTTTCCGCGAGAATAAAAACTATACCATAATTAAGTAAAGCTAGTGTTCCTCGCTAATTATGATTTAAGATGGTATGTTATATAAATTATAAATATGTAAATATAATATAATAAATTATGTAAATATGTAAAATACAGGGTTATATGGTCGGCTATATATTTTTAATTTTTAATCATTGTACAATAATTATTATGGGATAGCAAAAATTGTTTTAAAATTATTTTAAATTAAAAACTATAAAAAAAAAGTAGTAAAAGATTACCTTATTGTTACCAAAAATAACTGCAATTTCAATCAAATGTCTGTTACCTACACATAATATATAGTATAGGTACTAATATTACACTTATATGTATAATACATTTAAATCGATCATGTGATGTATTTAATTTCTAACAAATAATATGACCACCCACATAATTTATAATAAGCGTCTATACAGGAATTTCTATACTTAAAATATTATATTCTAACACACGAATACCTATTATAATTTATAATATATGTAGTATAGGTACCTATATTTAAAAATTTTAAAAATTATTTTGTCTGCTCTTAGCAATTTATAAAATATATACGTATATCTAAAAATCTACCTATAAAATATATAATGATATGCCGTTTGATTCTATACGATTCGCCTATACGTGTATGATATTTGCCATTTTTCAGGAAATTACTCCCGAAATTTGTTCCTGCGTTCGTCCCTGAACTATTATTTGAGTTTACATGTAAAAACATTTTTGTGTTTTATAGCGTTGCCATAAACGTTTTGTGTTTTAGTTTAATGGAAGTTTTCACAGAAACCTTAAACCACAGACGACGAAACGACATTCCCTGTACGAACATATCGTTAAATTTGTACCCGCGATCAGACTAGGACCTAGGAATATCCGGAAACAGGATATTCTGGAAGGAATATATGATATAAATGGCAGGTATAAAAAAAAACCCATTATACACTAATAAATATCGTTTAACCAGACGGATTTCGAGGTAGGCATATATAATATAATATATAATACTTACGTAGTTTATATATAGTGCCTATACGAATCGGACACAAATCGTTTGGATTTTTTTAAAACGTCCTAAAACACTCACTGCGGTCCCGTACCGGCCCGGCGGGGTGGACGGTGTAATGAAGATAAATATGGAATATTGTACGCCGTCGAACTCGGCATGCGGGGGTGGGTCGAAAGCGTCAAAATTAGACCGGAACCGGAAACGAGTCCGAGGTAGAAGACCGAGGTATACCGGAACCTTAATCATCTAACCCTCGCCGAGAGTGCCCGAGCCCAAAGTAAGAGGGTAGTAGGGGGAGGGCGAAAAAAAAACAATTTCGGATCTAAAACACCCCCGCGGGCGGTTTAAATGGAGGATCGTGTCGTAGTTTATTTTTTAATTATCTTGGACATATTTCACACGGAGCGCGTCCCCCGCAGCACGTGAATGCCATATTATATATAATTACCGGAGGCACATTTAGCTCGGTTAATTGTTCGTTGTTTTTTTTTTGTCTTTTTTTTTTTTACGTTATTTCAGCTGTTATAGTTACACAACTACGAACGATAACTGATACTGCCCGATAATAAAAAATTAAATTAAAATTAAAAAATGCTTAAATTTCTCAACGTAGTACGAAATTTAAACGTTCAAACGCGAATACCGGTACGACTATACGCATATATCATAGGGCTATGAAATTGTAGCGAATGCATTTTTTTTTAACGCGCTCATTGTGAAATTCTAAAACCGGACTGACCGTAACTCTCGTATACCGATAAGTATTAATAGTTTTGTTTTCGAATCTGAGCGTAGCGATGAGCTAAAGTGATTTTACAATGATTTTTATTTAGTTTTTTATTTATATATATACCTGTATAGTGTATATATTGTTTTTTTTTCAAACGAATTTTTGACTAGTAAGAGCCAATGAGGAGCTTTGATGTTTGTATGTTAACAAATTGGTTTTGGTTAATAATTTTGAGACATAATTTGTTGATTTTCCAAGTAATTTGCTTAAACGAAAATAAAAACCAAATACTTTTAATACGGTGTGTACAGTAAGAAGTATTTTATACATTTAGGGAAAATAATAAAACAACATGATATATATCATTGTCATATAACCAATTGTCTTATTTTAATTGGATATTTAATTGCCAAAGGTAATTTATTTTAATATTATTACTTAAAAATTATTATACCAAATTTCGATCATAATCGTTTTTTAATAGGCATATTAAGTTTATATTATGAAAACAATGAAAAATTTTAAAACAATTAGTTTTCTAGATTTTTATTCTAAGTTTTATAAGTTGTAAAATGTTAATATTTTTGGGATTTTGCATTTATTTATCATATATTATGTGATTTTAATCATATTTTTCAAGATTCTAACTTCATACTTTATATTTTAAATACATTTTATAGTTACAAAAGCACAATATTTTTAAACGTACCTATTATTATTATTGTTATATATTATTTATAAATTTTAAGTTTCGTTGTAAGTTATTAGTATAGTATCTTTTTTAAAGTTATACAAGATTACTTTATAGTTTCTACTTCGTATAGGGGATACAATCAGTACCGGACCTAAGGATAGGGGTGAAACTGGGTACTTGCCCCCGGCATCATTACTGTGGATGTGAAAAAATGTAAAAATATTTAAACTTTTAGAACCTAACCGTTTTTCTAAGCGATTATGAAAATTGAGGAATGACCTTATTTTATTTTTGCTTATTAAAATTAAAAGGACGCTACAAAAATTTTCTATTCTGCTCTATTCTGTAACTCGATAAGACATAATATCTGTTATCTACAACATTCGGTTCGTTAAGATAACAAAATGATTACAAACAAATAATTATGAATAGAGTGATTCTGTAACAGATTTATAACTAATATTATCGTTAAGGTATCAAAAATATTCAATAGTGTATCGAGAATTGGCCATTAAGCGTTATCGAATTATAAAATATGTTATAATTTATCATTATCACATATTATTAGGTTCACAAATTCGAACATATATTTCACTTTTATGATTAATGATATATCAAAAAATTATGAATATTATTATATCATAGTATTTAATGTTTATATAAATATTTTTATTCTAAATTTTGGCGTTGAACTTTTTGGGTTGAGTGTTGGAGGTTTTAGAAGAAAGACTCAGCAAAATTGAGATATTCAATTAATAATATTATAATATATTACGTTAAACGAATAAATACATTAAAAACCCGTGTTTTATAAAAAAGTACAAGTAGGCAGTCGATTATTAATAATATAAGTAGGCACATAGAGTTAGAAGCCGCTTTATAATAAAATAATCATTATAATAATCAAAATAAAAGTATTGTTAAATATAGGTAGTGATCGTTGATTATTGAATACAATATAATTAATATTATAGTATTATACTTAAGTTTTTAAATTTTGTAACATCGGATACAATATGCGTAAAATTATAAACATTCGCTTATACTTCATGGGCTGTGATTGAACAATATTTAAAATCTCTCAGAAAATTGCAGTTAGCCGTCGGTTTCTTATCGACTTTTGCGTAATACATTTTGCAAGCGCAAGCTATCGATAGAGTCATTTACAGAATCACAAAGTCGATAACAAAATTCGATACATATACGAAATTTCGATAAGAAGCACTTATCGAATTAATTCGTCTAAACAGTATCGAACTATGGAATAGAGCTGCAGGCTACCAAATACTCTAGATTTGTGACACTGGTCATGATCACGGTTAAATGGAAATTCATAATAATTTATACCTGATAGTATATTATACTCGTTTAAGTAAGAGAGCGATAGAAAATTATCTTTTGTAACCTACTGCAACGGCTATAAAGCTATATATATATATATACAAATATGCTTTGCAGTTTATACAAATTTAAACAACGAATTAGCCCCGCTCACGCAAGTCATATAATATAAATAACTTACGCACAATTTGAAACCGCGTGGTTTATTCATATTCATTAGCAATATAATACAGTTTTCTTCATTGGATTTCTAATAAATACTCGATTATAGTGTTCTTCTTCTGCTGTGTGTACGTGTACTGTCCTTTTAACTCTAAATACAATTCCATATTATTCGTGCAATATTGATACACCGGTGGTTAGAAACGGCAACACCATTGCCGGGGATGATTGCATTCGTTATTGTACGATACGTGGGCCCGTCAATGTTTGTTCCAGAGTAAAGTATAGTACGCTATATAATAATATGATATTATTCTAATGATTTTATGGTAATGACTGCGGCTGATATACGATATTTCCGGACACATTAATCTATTAATAATTTTTCCAAATAAAAATCACCCCATATCGTACACACACACACACATAATATACTGTATACTGTAAATATAGTATATTGCGCATAAATTGTCGAATTAAACACGCAAGTCGAATGACGCATGTATAATGTATGTATATATATAAATATATATATATGGTGCCCACATGTGGAATTTTTCTCATAGACCTTATGAATAACTCATAAAGTAAATTAAGTAAATTATTTATAATAGATTATTATGTTGATACTGTACTGTCCATTTATGTACATTATCTGCCACTTGTGCCACATCGTATACGCATATTAACGACATCTGTGCGCCATTTTGTTTCCCCGTGGTTATTTTCGAATGACGATATAGCTGCTGTACGGGGTCCAATATTATAAACATCGTCGTATCGATATATCTATTTGAATCGAATAACAAACGGAGTGTACACCCGTTTAGTGACAGCTTTCCGATAATGCACGTTTGAACGATTATAATATTCGCATACACAGTATATATATATACGAAATGCGCTCGATTATTATTATTCATTCGTAAATCACGTCCCATTACCTTATAATAGCGCACGGAGTCCCGGATCCCATTTCAGTCCCATATTTTGTTCCCGGCAAGGACTTGCACTTATTAGTGCTAGGTGTCCCCCAGGGTTATCCCATTCGTTCACTGTACTCGAGTCACATCATACGAACTCCGTTTTGATGGGATTGGGAGTTTCATAGTTTGACTATAAAAAAAATAGAGACACTGGATGTCTCTTATATAAAAAAAAAAAATAAAAGTTCTTCACAGGGTCCAGCGGACATCGATAAGTCGAATATAGAAAAAATGCACGTAGAGGAAAAGGTACTGAAATCTACAGGATACCTAAGTGGTATTAAGATAAGTTATTCTAAAGCGGTGGTGCGAAAAAAACGTAAAGGTATATCTGTAAAAATTTAAGAGTTATCGTGAATTTTTTAAAAATGTTCACGTCACATATTCACCTACATTTTCCATTCTACTTTTTAATTTAATTTTATTGACATAACATTATGTTTTTTAAGTATTTTAAATATCGTGGAAGGGAGGAACTAAATCACATATTAAACACCTATCTTCCTGGCACGACCCAGACAATAAATACATAATTATGGGAGATACAAAATGGTTTAAAATGATTATTTTTTTCCCCGTGAACAAATTTTCCACCAGAAGGAGTCATGTAGGAATTTTCGTATTTGATGTTAATGTTAGCAAGTTGATTTTAGTTTTTTTCTATATTTAATGACGGTATCTCTTAATTTTATTCTATGTGTTAAATAAATAATTATTGTAAAGTTTATGTGTGATAAGTCAATCTCTTCCTTGTGTTTCATGGGGTTATAATATTTAATAAAAAAAGAGCGCCATTTTAGTTTTTTGGGTGTACTCTCTTAATTTTAGAGCTTCACAAAAACTCTAAAAGACTTATTGTTGAATTTTATATTCAATAAAAAAATAATTTCTTATACATTTTTTTAAAATTGATTGTTTTCCGCAAAATTAAGAAAAACTGGTAGAATGTAATGTTTTAGGAAAATTTTTAGGTTTTTAGTTTTAATTTAAAATTATAAATAAATATTATTATATTCTCTATAAATTAGGTATCATGATAATTTTAGTCACATTATCCATTTTTAAAAGAAATCAAGAAATACTGAAATAATTTATTAATTTATTTTATTATAAATGGTCTCAAGATGATATTGAGAATTTTTTTTTAAATTTTATCAGGAAACATACCTATTAACTGTATTATTTTGCCAAAATGTCTATTTTATATTCCGAGTGGAAATTGGTGGTTAAAAGGATTCAAAATATCAATTATTTATATGTGTTTTACATTTTACGTAAGAAAAACAATAAATATAAATTTGTAAATATTTTTTTTATATATTTTACAAGTTAACAATACAATTACTTTTTCTTAATACTTAGGCCTATATATAGTTGTCATCTTTGGTATTTATTAATGAGAGACAGCTTTTACCAATATTTTAGTTGTTTTTGTGGACACTGATTTTAGGTTCTCTTCTATAATCTGCAGTAGCAAACATTGCTTTTTCTCATTCTCATTGGTTAACAATATATTAAATTCTCAAATTAGCTTATCATTGTCCCTCGCTCAACTGTATCGTTTATAACTTGCAAATGCTGTATATTTTTCTTGTCTTTTTGATAATCTTCATTTTCAGTTCCTTGTTTGGACAGTAGGTTTAAAATCAAATCCTTTATATCTAAGATATATTGAAGTTTTTGAGTTCTTTTAGTTACAAAACCTCTCGAGCTAACACGATTCCATTTCCTCTTACTTGCCGTGAATCAGAATCAGTTAACATGACATTTGCAAATTTAAAATTTTCGGGTTTGGTCACTTTATTGGAAATAAGTCCAATAATTTCATCAGATAAATATCATAATCGGCATTATAGAACATTCTTGACTGCAATTCTGATTTCTGAATTAAAAGATTCGTATTTTTTTTAGATCCGTTAATAAATTCAAATTCTCTCTTGGCACTTTAGCTGCAAGCAAATATTCACCCTATACTTTTGTATATAGGAGGGCATAGAAGTAAACAAATCTTTGTAGTTATTTTTCATAAATTACATTTAGTTATCGTACATGGTGAACTGAGTGAACTGAGTTCACCAATGTATTTTAGATAGAGACCTATTTAAAACAGTCATTGTTAACACTCTCTCTGATGGATGTTTTTTAATTATAAATTTCTCAATATTTTCTAAAGTAGCTATAACGTATGTTTCTGTTTCTCCCTTTTTTCAATTCCAATCATTTGCAATCCTACATGTTTTATTGATTTTATTCTATATGACTTTAAATCTTTCAAACAAAGGTATTTTTGGGGAGTTCGATGAACAAAAACATATACAATATATTTTTACTAATATTATTTCAATAGTATGATAACGACAAGGCAACCACAAAACATAATGACCGATATATTTTTTCACGAGAGTACATGCACTTTTTAAATAGCCTCTAATAGCAGATGTTGTGTCAAAATATATTACCTGAACCTCATTTGATATATTCCATTTTACTAGGTAGTAAATCCTAAATAGCATCAGCAGTATTTTCATCGTTTCTCAAATATTTTAAAATAATCGTAAAAAACAAATTGGGTTGGATTTATCAAATATTTTGTATTTTGTATAATTATTTTATCAAATAATAGATTTACAAGAATTTTTGGAAATACATTTTTTGTATAAATTATATTTGTATATAATTTACTTTCTTACATTTTTTTTTAGTAAATTTTCTATTTTTTTATATAATTGAAAAAAATAGCAAAACTACCCTTTTGAACCATATATAACCCTTTTGAGCAACATGAAAAAATTGAGTCATCGAGTCCAAATTTTTTTAGAATTATTTTGTCTGTGCACATAAGAAAATTAGGACTGCATAGATTCAAATTTGAACTTTCAAATTTTTGGGCCACCCTAACATATATACATACATACATACATACATACATATATACATACATACATACATACATACATACATACATACATACATACATACATACATACATACATACA
>JAIPRL010003317.1:0-48242 GCA_025469235.1 Pemphigus obesinymphae | reverse complement strand
TTACCACTTTTCGGCAAAAAAAAAAAAAAAAAATGAAAAAAGAAAATCCGTTCAGCCGTAAAATACGATATACGCGTGTACGAGAGACGTCTGACAAGTTTTCGGAAGTGTTTTATATAGGAATAATAATAATAATAATAACAATAATAATTGATTGCGAGTTGTTAGAGAAATCAATAAGTTATCGTGTGTATTATATATAATATATATATATAGGGGAATATGTTTCGTGGTGTACCGTAAAACGCATGCAAAAGCGGAGAAAATTAATCGAAAAGTTATTTATAGAATAAATACCCTTTTTGCGCCATTGCTCCTACACAATACAGCCGCGTAGCAGCGGGTTAGATACTCACCGCTCGCGGTGGTGCGATATTCTTTCGGGGCGCATTTACGTAATTATTTTCTACGGTCCACGAGCAAATTCCAAGTACCGTTTTGGAATCTTAATCGAACCCCGACCGCTCGCCGGATATTTTGCGTAAAAGAGGTAAAAAAAATTGTAAAAAAAAAAAAAAAAAACAATAAAATAAACGCGTTACTACGGTGTCTTCGCCGTCGTCGGTCGTTCGCGTCGTAAACGCGATCAGTGAGTATTTATTTTAACACAAAGTACCGGCGAATTTCTCCCGCAAACTCGTAATAATTTAATTTAAAAACAACGACGACAAAGAGATAAAGGTCACATAAAAAAAATAAACGTCCTCCGACGACGACGCGTTTTCAATTAAATGTAAATGCAATACGCCGTTTAAAATGTACCTATGCCACTGTTGGACCGTCGGAGTTTTGCTCGATTTGGTTTTTCTGCGTTTTCGAGCGATTTTTTCTTCCAGACAAAAAACGATAACCGCATTATACTCTCTCACACCTCCAAGTGTAACCGTTACGTTTCGTGTGCCATGCCCGTGTTCGTCTGATCGCCTACCTACTTCGCTTTTGTAATAACTACTACTACAACAATAATTATTGTAATTTTACTTCCGCGAAAATAAACAAAAACAAAAGCATTTTTTTTTTCACGTCAACTCATTTTCATTAAATTTCGAGAAAATTACCAAAACAATCACATTTAATACCTATTAAAATCGTGCCGTTGGAATAATCTATATATAAATTATAAATGATAATAAAATCGTTTCAACGAGAATATTCCTATATCGATAGTTTGCGGTTTTCGTTTTTTATCTTTAATTAAACGTTCAATTGTTAAATAATAATACTTTGATACATTCCATATTTTATGTTTTCGAAAGAAAAAAGTAGACTGCACAAAAGCAGAAAATTCAGGTGGATTACTAGAAATACTTCATTGAATTGAACGGAATTTTTTAACTTGGCAAACTAACTAATATGTGTATTGTTTTGTCCATTTTTTTTCGGCTTTTAGCAGAAAATTTGACATACTTTTTACTTAGCGTATAGTGCAATTTAGATGTGATTATCCATATTTTACTACCAATTGATCATTTGATTACAATAAACGCATAATAATACTTTCAATGATTAGTTTCTTGAATTTATTGTATGCCATAAACATGTGGTGGTCTAGAAGGTTAATTAGGTGAGAATCATAAAAATACGAAAATTGAGGTTTTTCTGATGAACTTAAATAAGAAGACCATAATCAAATTTCCACGGACTAACCTATCGTTTTCTTTATATTCCTGACAAACGTTTTGTTCAATTTACAATAATTGTCTATTATTTGTAATTTTTTTCATATCCATTGTCCAACAAAGTAACAATACAACTTGATAAATGGCTTAACAATATAACGCTCTCGTTTACGGATAATTAACTGTTGAGTCGGATAAAATAGTTATTGTTTTGATTAAATATACACATAATGTATCAAAACGATACACGTAGGTAGGCAGTTTCTTTATCCGGCGAGTATTACAATAATTTTATTATGAAATTGGCGATTTGCCGTCGAACCGACAAAACCGTCCAATCGTATTTATTGATTTGATGACATTTACATTATCACTGTAGCGAATGGTGGTACATTTTGGTGACGAAACTGAGGACGAATAAATATTTCGTTAGTATGAACCGTACCTACTTTTTTTTTATTTTTTTCAGCTAAACTTGGACTTTACACGCTGCAGGTGTACCACAACCAGGTGTAAATATATCCGTCGGCTTTCTCGCGTACGGGTTTTTTCATATTTATTTATATATACTAAAGCTCTATAAACGGATTTTCACGTGGCAATAAACATTCCACCGCAAATCCGTTTTGGCGTTTTAATGAGCCGGACCAAATAAATCGTACCAGTCGCCCGGATTAACGAACTCCTCTCTCTCTCTCTTTCTCTCTCTCTCTCTCGGCTGCTGTCGCGCTCGTTTGCCCTACGAAATGTGCATACTCGTATGTTTATGATGATGTATATATTGTGTGCATATCATGTGTATTTTGTGTGTACGCGATGATTCTGTGTGTGCGCGTGTGCGTAACAACCCTTCCCCTCCCCCGTCCATCACGTATTGCCAAAACGCATTTTTTGGCATCTTTCGGTCCCTCGCTGATTTGCCTTTCCCGTCGTGGGACCATTGCAGTTTACTCGTCGTCCTTTGTCCCCCGGTCCCACTCCCCATCTACCGTGATAGAGCAATAAGTCTGTTAAAATTATTATTATTATTATTATTATTATTATTATTATTATTATTATTATTATTATTATTATTATAGTAACGACAACACGTGGGGTGAGCACAAAAAAAAGTCCTATATCTGATTTATACATTTTTCAGGAGAGCGTTTTTAAAGTTTGATGATTGATTTTTTTATTTTTTTTTTCTGTCAGTAAATCCTTTGGAGATGAAAATAATATAAATAAATGCTAAAACATATAATTTATTATAATCATCATTAGATAAATGTAGAAAGTTAATAATCAATCAAAAACACCATAACGATATTGAGTTAGAACAATATTCACAACAATTAATTGGTGCACGATAGAACTTTTTTGTTCTCAATCGTCATCACAGAATGTAATTTTGTGATATAAAATATATTGTTGAAGTGATACCAATAGACTATAATAATTATAAAACATATTCCATTGTGGTTCACTGTTGTTTACCCGTAAATTTTACCGTATTAGTGATATCATGTGATATACATACAACTGTTTTGTTTTAACGAAATTGTATATTCTTTCGCATAGAACTTTTTCGAGTTAACTATAATCTTTAAAAACAAAAGAGTTCTATATCGACTCGTACAAAAACTAATAAATACGGAAGTTTTCGTTACCTACATAGAATTATTTCGTTTTTCACATCTTTGTTAATATTGGTCGTAAGAATATACCGATGAAAAGCTTAAAAGATATACCATTCGTATAATATACGAATTATTGAAGAAAGGGGGGTTTTTTTTCAAAATTCAGACATAGAACTATTATGTCCTCGCCTCACGATTGCAAACAAACGAGTGTAATTATTAAGTCTGAACCGTGTACGTATATACATAAACGATCCGATTCACGACCACAAGACGCGCGATATAATTATTATTGTTTTGGCACCGGACGATACCGGAGCGTTGTTTTTATTTTTCTCGCCGTCAGATAAAACGTTTAATTGTCTCGGGCTTATTTTTTTTTTCCCCTAGTGAGCTTTTCGCACTAGACGTTGACAAAACGACTCGGCAGTTAATGACAGTCATCTGCTGATGCTGCTGGTGTTCTATATTTATTGTCTCACGGCGTATTATCACACATCCCGGTCCCACACACGATCACTGCGATAGCTTACGGCGAAAAAAATTCAACGTTTTTATTTTCAAAATCGTCCTGTTCATGCCGTTTTATTTGTATTCGTATTTTTTTATTTATTTTTTTTTTTTCGAAATACACGTTTTAAGTTTTAAACGTCATTCGCACGTCCGTTGTTCGCAACAAGTAAATACAAACGACTATAATATAATATATAAGTATACAGAATATATAAATGGAATACGTTTCACGTTGGACCTAAAACACGCTATTCTGCAGAAAAATTTCATTGGATCACTATGGAAACCCCATTCATTACAAACCATCGAAATACCGTCCAAAGAAATCCAAACGTTCTCGAGTCGTTGACCAAAAGAATAAAATATTGTTCTGACGATGTTTTAAGGAAATTTACCATACCGACCACCATCTGGTTTTTGACTGCTGGAATTATATATTATCGTTATATGCATTTTTTCCATGAATCATGATCGTCGATATCACCATTTGTTGTCAATCCGAAAACTTATATATATTATATACGCGTGTTACACAATTAAATTCGACGTATAGTAAATATAGTTGATTATCATAATAATTTTATATGATAACATTTAAATTATTATCATTTTTCCTTTGAGTTTTGACGTTAAAAACCACTCCTACCAGAATATTCCTCTTCATTTTCTCGGATTTCTGCTACTCCCTTCCACTGTAAAGCTGATTTCGCTTTTTCTAAATGGAATAAAATATTGTCTAAAATAACCAATTGAATTTATTACTAGCCAATAAATTTTGCCGATCGTTTCATCAACAATATTTTATCACAATAACATAGATCATTGAATATGTTATTAGTATATTTTGTTAATTTTACAGTACGTTTTCAACTTGATATTTAACTATTAGATCGGTAAGATGAAAAAAGTATATAATTTTGATATATATTTTTTTTAAACAATAATATTATATAATCCTCCTAACAATAGTACATAAATGACAAAGTTGTTTTGTTAAACCATTTACATCGTATGACAAAAGATACTATAAAACAAATTGCAATTAATATACAATGGTTTAGTGGATATATTTGTTGGCAATATAGTGATAGCATAGGCATTCGCAGGGAGGTTAGGTTAGGATGGGGCATTAAGCCCTAGTTTTTTGGAAACACATATTATACTATTTTTTTAAATTGTATACGACTTTTTTTTTTCTTAACTATCTATAAGAAAATGACTTTGCTACGCCCTCTCCTCCTACCCCTATAGAAATTGGCATCTATGAGTGACAGTAATTTTATTTATTGAATTGATATTATCAATGTAATAACGAACCCAAGAAATCCTCCTTAGAATCTGTTCTTATTTTAATCCGTATTTTTGCCATGTATTCCACCCCAAATTAGTCCTTTGTTTAAAATTTCCTGTAAAATATTTGGTTGTTGAAAAAATTCGTCGATTTCCTTGTCGTGCCTTTTTCTCCGTTCGAACATATATATATATATATTCAAAGTCCATACAGATTTACCCAAGAATTTTTCTATCAAATTCCCCTAGCCATTTTTTTCTGTTTTTTAAGAGGTCGAATATTTATAATATATACGAGCACTCCGTGATATTACGAAAACATCGAACCACGCGGTATATCGAGTTTTTCAATCACATAATATAACTTAAGTATGGAAATTTCTACAAATGATACCCGAAATTTTCACCTCTGATGCAACACTCGTATGCACCCGAGTTCAAAGATGATGATTATAGTATAATAACCGAATACCTAAATTTACAATTTCGGAAACTCGTTTCGGCACGACGTCGTGTAGCCGTCGTTCGCGGTGTAATTGGACGACAAAGGATCCGTTGTACGTGCGAGTAAACAACGTATCGACTTGGTGTACATCGAGTGGGTCGCAAAGTCACCGCCGAGAACGGGTCTGGTATTATACACGCACGGGTCGGATGGGAGCAGGGATAAACGTTGATATAATATAAGGACAGCGTCAGGAGTGCAGGGACCGTGGAGGGATGAATGACAGAGGGACGTGGATGGCGTACCCTCGGCGAAAAGTGCAGTGGAGTTTAACTTGGTAGCTGGTACAGTAACCGTGTTGTATAATATATTTTTCCGTTTTACTTTATTATCGTCTAGACGTTATTTAATCCAGACTCGATATACCCGACCGTTGAATTATTTATTATTTCCGGAATAATCGTGATTTCTTTGTTTTTTTTTGGTCTTTTCAAAATTAATCAGTCATATAACAACACAATTATAACTCGCTGTTTTAAAAAGCGAAAAAAAAATCGATCGGCACACACCGTTGTCTAGCCGTCTCTGCGCATATTATAATCGTTTCGATTCTGTGCAGTGTACCGACACTAATATTATTATTATTATTATTATTATTATTATTACTCACTCGACATCATAATAATAATATTATTACAACAATTATTATTATTAGCCGGTGACGGTTATTAAAACGATATCGACTCGTAATGGTCGTCAATGGGTACAATATATATATATATATTAATATTATCAGTCGTGACGAACCACGGTATTGTTTATGGTATGTATACCGCACGAACCCCTACACGGATCCCCAAGTACATACTATATTCTCCAGAGATATTCATCTTTCACAAGTACGTAAGCATTAAACATTCAGTGGTACCTATAGTATCGTATATTACTTGCAAATAGTGACGTGCAAAATCAGTCTCGATCTTGGTCCTGGTCATGGTCATGGTCTTACAGTAAATGTCAAGAGTAAGACCAATGCCGGATCACACTAAACTTTTCGTTATCTATTGGGAAATTATTTAAACTTTTGTTAAATTAACATGTGTTAAATTTACGAGTGTTGCTTAATCGTTGTTTTAGTATACTAGTTATCGAATAAATATTTTAAAATAAAGTACATTTTTAACAGTAGATATTAGATAAAATTTAAAACACGGTTTATGCAACAGAATTTGTTTAAACTCCAGTTAAACGAGTTTATCTCTGTATAAATATTTGGTTGAATCCGACGCAAGACTTTATTATTACTAACGAGAGACTAAAGCCGCTCGTCCACCAAAGTAACGTGACACGAGATATAACACGTGATTTACGATTTACAAATCATACGAGTAGTTTTTCATTTATACATATAGAAAATCACGGAGTACGTCCACCAATCTAACATGTCAGATCACGTATCACTTTTCTATCATTTATGACATTTTGCTAAAAACAAAAGTAGAGCGTGCACTACTTTTGTCACGTGTCATTTACTCGCCACCGTGCATTCAGCAAATAATACGTATTTATTGATTTTTTTATAATCAAATTTATCACTATAGACAATAAGCAATCATATTTTTTATACTCTAGGTTTTTACGGCAATCGCGATATTCCTCAAATAAAAACTTCCTTCGATATTTAGTCGTTTCCGATTGTAGCATTTATGGGAAATAGTCGAAGATAAAAAAATATGATTAGTATCTATAAATTGAGAAAAAATTTAGCAAGACAGAACATTGTTGTACTGAACAATTGCTGCTGCACTTAACCTTGTGCAGTCTACATTATGAACTATATGATATCCGTTTGAAATTTTCCAATTACATAATATAAACCGTCCGTTGATCATCACTTCGTCCACTGGTATCAAAATTTGGCAGGGTTCAAAGTCGAACCTAACGACTAGTCGAGATTAACGTATATAGTCGATGATTTCCAGTATTAACTCGTTATGACTTCTTATCACTTCCTTGGCCTGGATCATCAGCTATATCCAGGAAATCCTGGTTGTTCGGCTAATAAAAATTATGTCAGCGTACATTCCACACGAAACTTTATTAAGATTGCCAATGATGATAACTAAAAATTAAAATGTTTCCCCGAGGCACCGTGTATATATACTTTTTAATCGGCACTGAAAGCCTTTGTTTTGGTTTGATCCGCGGTTTGAACGATGATAATGATGATCAATCAACGAAAACGAATTTCGACTCTCAAACACTCCACAATGTCCATATTATTACGAGGTAGGTGTGTGTATATAAATATTGGATACGAAATTTTCTGCGTTCTTTCGAAATTCCTGTAAGCCATCACGCCGCGTTTTATATTTTCAACGTATTTTTAGAATTCTACACATTCTTTTGTTTATTCGTAGTCTGACGTTATCGGTAAAAATAATAATAATAATAATAATAATAATGAATAACGATAGGGTTTTTTCAGAATTTCGGTATTCTATGTATGGAAAGAAAAAAAATACATAATATAATAAAATAATATAAACAAATATTACAATGTTACTTTTAAGGAATTTTTCAATATACACACTTATCATACGTTATTAGTTTATTATTTTTATTTTTCGTTTCACAGTAGGTATATTACTGCGCAATATTACGAATACAACGTTATATACTTGAAGTATGTTTTTTTTTTTCTGTCACTCCGCGTCACATTCGCTCTGTATTAATATTATCATTATTATTATTATTATTACAAAGTGAGCGTTTGCGAACAAAAAAAAAAAAAATACAAAATACAAAATACAAAATACGAAATATGTACAGTGTTCAGGCGTATTATAATATATCACAGGCGAGCGTTATAATAATATAGTAGTACTGCGAATACGGTTTATTATAACACACACGGTACTGCGGAGAATATTAAATTTACAAACGGCGAGTATATTCTCGGGGTGTTTACCTGATACGCACTACCGCCGCCGTCCTCCCACTCCTGCTGGATCCGCCCGGACTCTGTCGGTATACACGCGCGTTTATTTATAGAAATATATAATGCACTTAGTTGATTATCCACAACAGTTTTATGTTACCGAGACCGGCCGCCATCGCCGGATCGTGTACATTAGTGTAGGAAACCGTCCTTGTTCGTTAGAACCGATATTGTACGGGCCAGTCGTAAAATAACGCGAGTTCGCCCTGCATTTGCCCCGGGACCCGGGCCCGGATGAATATAACATTATCCGCGATCGCCGTGCCCTCTCCGTGACGAAAGACGCGTTCAATACAAAACGACGGCGGTAACGCGAAGCGTACGCAAGAGCTACGGAGAAAATAATAATGGAAACGAGGTTTTCGTTTTTCCGAATGGAAAATATGTGGTGTGGCAATGGTAGGGGCTGTGATGGCCCGAGAAATTACGGGAAAAGTTTACGCGACGAAAATGCAACGCGGAAAATATCATGCGATTATCATCGTTATCGGGCGGGGCTCCTCTGGCAGTGCACGTGATTAGTGGGCGCCCAGCTATATATAATATACAATTAGTGTATAACATAACATATAAATACTATACAGTATACACAGGTACATGTGTTTTTGTCGGTATCAAAACGCGTTCTTGCTTTCCATGTACAATGCGCCGTTCCCTCTTAGTTATCGTCTAGATTCGAAATTCAAACAGGATATTATGACGGACGAACCCAAAGTTTCAGTTCCAGTTAAAATGATTTTTTCGATTTTTTTTTTTTTTTTGTTTTTAATTTGAAAATTTGGAAACTAAATTACAATGAACCGTGCATATAGGTATTAACCATGAACGAAATTTTTTTTTTTTTTTTTTGGGGGGGGGGGGTATTTTTATAATTTGTCGGCTAAATTTCGAACAATGTACAATTTGCCGACTATAGGTACCGACATACTCATTCAAAAATGGTAAATAAACAAATAAAAAAAAAAAAAAGGTAGACTTTTTCTTAATTTTTCTGACTAAATTACTCCAAAATATTTATAAGTTGCCGACTCTACATACATTCCGAAAAATTTTCTGATTTTCCGACTAAATTCCGAAATACTCCTAAAAACGTGGAAAGAAAAGAAAGGAAAAAAGGTTATCAACTTTCTGTTTTTGCCGACCACTTTCCAGTGGTAGGGTATAACTCTTCCACCCCTAAAATCGCCCCTAGTATTAACTACATAGTTAAACATAAAAAGTTAATTTTTCATTACACATTTAACTCAGCTAATTAATGAATTTGTTCATTAACAAATAAACTTCACTAGTTTAAATTATCGTCGGCCTAACTTAGCTTTTAATCGGTGATTTTTATGATCGTTCAGTAATACAAATTAAGGGTCTTAAAAGCAAACGATTCGAACAATGAAGATGACACCGTTGACAACCGAGATAAAGCTATATATGTCTTAATAAATCGATAATATGGACTCGCTTTTAAATTATAATTTAAAATTGTATATTACCCTGGAAAACCATAGTATTATTAGGTTTTACTATTATATACGATTACCTACAGTTTATTACTTTTAAATTCCATAAATATGTAATATGATATGGTTTATCAGAATTTTTAAAATGTATTTATAATAAAAAGCATTCAATTCATCTAGAAATATTTAATCATTTACCGGAATATGATGAAATCGCGCATATGTGCATTACGCAGGGCGTATCAGCATATATGCCATTATCAGCAGGCGTTTTGTGTTCTCCCCGCTTCTATGTTCTTATAGTTTTATTGAACTTTATTGCGCACACTTAAATAAGCGATATTGGATTTGAAATTGCGGTAAAAGTGTTATTTTTTTCATATATATATATTTGTTTTTTATCATCACTCCCGAAACGCCTAACGTTGCCAAAATCGTTTTAGTAGAAGATAGCTCGTTATTGCGAGGTGTGTGGTTTTTTTTTCGCTGCTATTCCGCCATATTATATTATGTTATTACTATTATTATATAACGGGTGTGGAATTGTTTCCGCACAGTGCAAACAATATAATAATATGTTCTCTGGCGACGTAACGCGTAGGTATTGTACACCTATATGACAGACGGAAATCTCGGAGGATTTGAGTGTCGTCGGTATAGGTTACCGGTATATGTGTACCGTGCAGGTCTAGCGGGTTATTAAAATACAAAATTGAATATACCAAGTACTGGGTATACTAGCTAGGTTACTGCCGCAGTGACGCATTGGTCGATACACATATTACCAAATATGTCGGGTTTGTCCGAAAATACACGTTTTACTGCAAAGATTATAAATATATATTATTGACATGGCAGAAATTGATTATTAGACTATAGGGTGGCGTGTCCTGCAGGATTTTTGTAAGGATGGCGTCTAAGACAAAAAAATAATAATAATAATAATAATAATGCTGAAAATCATTTTTTTTCCAAGTGATGTACTCGTATTTTGTGACAGTTTGATTATTATCTTTTAACAATAATTAATCTATACATTAATTAATCATTGAATCTGGACGTACCATATATTATATTATCACGACCATCATTTATAAACCTATAAAAAAAAAAAAAAAAATCGAAACCGGGTACTCTCTACTACAATGGTCACTATATAGGTATACTGAAAGTTATAGATTATTAAATATTATGTCATTATGTTCACACGTTTTTAAACGGTTGAATTTAGTTTAACACATTACATTTTGATTGTTTGTTATATGCCTCATTATGTATTCTGCAAATGAATGATTGAAAATAAAAGCGATATTATCATAGATATATGTTAGATAATAAATGTTCATGGAACCAAAAAAAAAACACCTATCTCGTCTTCGGAAACGAGTTGTAATAGACATTACTCCTATCAAATTTTTATTATCTATATACATATACATTAATATAAATGATCACGTACACGTGTTCACCCGTGATATTTTGATTAAAATCAAAATTAATGTCTGAATAATATATTTAAAATAATGCGGAGGGTTGATGTTATTTATGAACGCGTGCGTCTCAATATCGTTCACTCCGTTTAGAATATAATTCAGAAGTACACTGTGTTAGGTATATACGAACTAACTGCCGGTTTAAACAGCCGAGATCTTTAAATAATTTAAATTTAATTACACATTTACGCGGCTATACGTTAAAGAGTTATTTATTAGACTCATTATGTCCTATAACGTTTCGTAAACTGTACGTTTTCCTTGGGAATATTATAGGTGGTACTTTCTATTCCAATTTCCAGAAACATTCCTCACTTTGTTCATCATAACCTAAAAGTAAACATTGAGTGTGAAAGATACAGATACTCTATAGTCTATATAGCTACTAAGAGATTTGCTGGATTAAAATATAATATTTTATAACATGTTTTTTTATCCAAAAATTACATCACCTAAATATAAAACTCATCAATGTCTACACGTATAATTTGTGATAACTATGCGATTTTAACCAAGAATAGTATATTTAAAATGGTATTTTTTTATTCTTATAATCACCTATAATATAGCTATATTTTTTGCAGTCCATATCAAGCACACATTAACTAAATAGACTATGCCTTCCTCACCATCAGCCTATTGAAACACTCAAGAAAAATAAGATAAATAAATAAAAGTATTGTGGATAAAAAACTACCATAAATATTCTAATATTATAATTCTTATCATATAAATATAAATTAACATTTAACAATCAGAAATGTGATAACAGGAGCAATAATAAAAATTTCATGGAACAAAGAAGTTCCTTTTTCCTTCCATAATTACTCGTTTTGCCTATAAAATATTGTCTAAAAGAATTTCGAAGTACAGTTCTTTTAGTTAATATGTATATGGTCCATATATAGGTATCTATTTTGAGCATACAGATAATAATGTATATATATATATATATATCTTCTTTTTCTCTATTTATAAGATACTTAGAGTGTTACTTAAGTAAATTAGTAGATAATTCAATTTTGTGACAATTTTTTTTCTGGAAATAATTTATAAAGCTAGGTTATAGTAAGGATGAACACACCCTTATTAATTAATTATATTCGATTATCAAGTGCATTCATATTACACGTATATTATTCAAATCGACCTCCATTTGCGTAATTTGCGCTTACCTAAGTGGTTTCATCAAATTTATACATTATTAAATTATATTAATATAACTAATAAATAATTACATATACGGTATAATTTGGGATAATATTCTTTAAATTATAATTCAACAGAATGTAAAAATAAAATAATAGCAATAATAAAAGTAATAAAGTAGGAATGCAAATGTTAAGCAACATTGAAGGGTAAAAAAAACCTAATTTTGAATTAAAAATTCATTAAATTTTTCAAACTAAATTTTCAACTTAAGCTTTGTCATTTTAAAAACTATCTATAAAATTATTTATTAGTATACAAACATTAAACACCAATCGGAAATTACAAATTCGCGAATGAGATACTAAGTTTAAGAAAAGTGATAGGAATATAAATAAAAAAAATTTAATTAATTATAAATACAGTAAGAATTAGAACAAGGGTTAATGAAACAATAGTACTATAGAAGCATGTTAATATAAAAAAATAGTGGATTAAAACAAAAGGACATGAGAGTAAATGTGAGAGGTATGGATAAAGGTCATTCTAGATTCACTGATCTGAGCATTCTGTGTAAGGGTGGTTATGGTTATAGAAGGAGAATGTGTGATAATATAAAAAGACGTTTGATATCTAGTGTTATGAGATAGAATGAGGTATAGTTCATTAAAGAATAAATTATAAGGAAATGTGCCAAATACTTTAGAAATATTAGTTAGAATGACATGTACTTGACATTTCTTATCAAAGCGATCTAAAATAAAATAAGAGAACGACATGCTACTAATAACTGTATTCTTTCCTGCATGGAATACATGCGGCTGTGGAATAAAAATATGATTTAGGCTAGGCCCTACATAATTATAGACAATAGATTGAAATATTTTAGGGATGTAAGATGATATATAAATTGGTCTACAATTGGTAACAATGGATGGATCACTAGATTTAAAAATTGGAGTGAATGAACGGATTTTTCCAATTGAGGGTAAAACACCTTCGACCATACACTTCCTATACAAAATAAATAAAGGAAAGAATAGGAAGAAGCAAATTTCAATTTATTGAAGGTAACGAAAATTTTAGCAGGAGAAAAGAAACAGTTAGACAGAAAAGAGTAGGGATGGGAGCAGTAACGGCTCGTGTTAAGGAGCACAGGCGCACGTGTACCGTCTAAAATTTCAGTAAGTGAACATCTTTTCATACATATAAAAATCATTATTTATTTATCGTTGTTTTAGTAATTTTTTATTGCGCCCGTGAATATTATTATTGTACCTACGTATTACGCATCGCACATTATTGGTTGCTGCTGGTAGCCGGTAGTACGCGGCTATAGATTACATAATATAGATAGTATCCTAATTCTATGGTTTCGGACAATGTCTTGACGACCATTTGCAGATGTTATCAGGATATCACTTATCTAGGTTATAAAAATAACATAATATAATTTTGTTAATACATATATTCGTTATTAAACCGTAGTATTTTTTGGTTGTGCACCATTAGATACTTCACCCACGAGCCCGCTATACTGGATGGCTGAAAGAATAGTTAGGAATATTGACTGAATTGTGCAATGTTTAAAAACAGATGCAAAATATTCTAAAAAAAAGATAAGCTGCTTGTAGAGTTCATAACCGACTATGGCAGGAATTGATGAATGATGATTAAGATCATGGAAGAATTTCCAGAATACACGAAGGGAAGGAGCTGGTTCTCGGTTGTTTAAATATGAATCTGAGAGTTAAGTTTAGATATTCGTTTGCACTTGGCTCTTAATTCAGAGAATTTATTATAGTCACAAGCAAGAGATGTTCATTTAAAAATAAAGTGGGTGGTTCACTGTGGGCCCTTTTTTAAGCACATGCATCTATATAATTTTAACGTAATCTTTTAATCATAATTATTATTGCCGTACATCGGTAGGTAAACAATACAATGTTCCTATATGAAAAATTACGATTTTTTTTTTTTTATAATAGATTGATAGAAAAATAATTATTTTAAACAGCAAAATTATAGAATTTGACTATATGAATATTTAAGAAAATGTCTACCACAAATGAAGTGTTTTGAATTTGGGAATATTTAAGTTTTCTAGTAAAGTTTTTCCCAAAAACATTCACAAAATATATGATATAATTACCACGAAAACTTGCCAACATCTGAAATTCAATATTCTAATATCTCCAATATTAACCGTTACGCACATTGTTTTTGTCCTCGTACAGGCATTGTAAAACAAATTATTAGTATTACAGTAAATTATAGTATTTTATAGAATATATTACCTACACATATATATTTCGTTAAAATAACAACAAAAATGGTTTAGATAAATTTGGAATTTATTGTATTCACGTTATTTTGTTTACGAATAACATATTCAGGGGTACCCTAACTACGTATAAAACATAATTGCCAATTTTCGTAAAGTTGGCACACAAGATGATTTTTTTGTGTAACGACGGTATCATTATGTATGTATGCTTATACAACCTAACCGAATACGCGACAGTTGATTATTCATACATACGATATATTTTATGTAATAATAATAAATAACCTCAAACCTGCCGTGTGCAGTAATGTAATAATATTATGTTCGCGTGGTAAGTTAATCGAACTTTCGTGTTTTTCTTTCTTTTTTTTTCTTTTTTCCCCTAGATTGGAGGAGTGGGGGGCTACTATATCTCTAATCTTTATAGTGTCAGACACGTGAGGAACGATAAAAATTTTCGATAGCATTATAATATATTGATATGCGCGATACACGCTGTATTTTAAGAGCTCACAAAACAATACGCGTTCCAGTTGAGAATAAGGGAAAAAACGGCTCGTGTCCCTTATTTTTTCTTATAATTTATAATAAAATATAATATACAAGTCACCATCCCAATAACGGACGCCAGGGACGTCATATATTTTTATTATATTAGAGCTGGCTATACACGAAAATCAACAGGAATTTAATCATAGGGAGGTACATAGAAACTTCACCCTAATATATAGAGGAGTGAATTTTTAAAATTATTTATATTTCGTTTAAACTAAAAAATACTGTCATAAACTATTCTGAAGTATATTATACAAAGACAATTTTAAAGTCTAAATTATAATATTTTAATGAATTGTTTATTTGCATATTTATAACAATTGAAAAAAAAAAACGTAAAAATGCCATGCAGTAAACTTACACCATTTACCTAACAATAGTTTATTTTAAATCAAATATTATCATTTTATTATTAATATAATTTGCAAGAGTTAAAATATTTTTTGAAAAGAAGAATTGTTAAAATTATATAGGATATACAATTGAAAATCATCATAAAATGTACCTACAGATATATTTAATCACGAATTTAATGTTTCAAAAAAAAAAAAAATTTAAGGAACGTGCATTATTATTTTTATAGTATAGTCCTCCAATTTAATCCATATTTGGCCAAACTCGTGCGGGGGTATAAAATAAAACCGTAAGTCAGCTACTGGCAGAATGTGTCCACTCAAATAATGATTAAAAACATTTTTTGTGTTATTTTTTAAATTAAAAAAAATGAATTCAATGATTTATTCCTCGGAGAATTTAGAAATACCCTGCAATATTTAAGGGAAGGTCCCCGTTTGGCAAGTAAATAATAGCTAATAGAGACTTGATTCTTACGTTTTTTTTTTTTTAGGGGGGGGGGTTATGTTTATTTTTTTTATTCTAATCCGACCCAGTTGTTTTCAAAAATCATTAAAATATACATATATTTTTTTTTTTGGGGGGGGGGTTCGACCCCTTCTATAATATTTTCCATTCAGTTATATATATATACTGTGTATTGTATGATTTTATTTTCACCCGGTTCCAGTAGCCCGACTCATTTGAATCTGTCTTCGGGGGGATGTTAAAATCGGCCCGGACTTATCTGTAAACGAAACATTTGTTTATACTTTCAGAACCATGATAATAATATGCGAAAAACGTGACTGGAACCTCAAGTCATCTGCACCGTCGAATCGATTGGAATTCGTTTCTCTATCCGTTTTTTTTCTTTTGCCGTTTTCGCTTTTTCTCGTTTTTCTCGAGATCGTTTATTATGCAGATACGTGGGCACTGTTTTCCCCGTCACTGATAATAAATAAAAGTCACCCAAATATATGTATATGTATATGTTTATATTGACAGAGAAAGAGAAAAACAAAAAAATGTCATATATTTGTTCGTGTCTCGAGTCGATCTCGATATCGTATATACCTATATAATATACATATTATACTTGTATACTACTCGTATATTTGCAATATAATAATATTTTTCGATTCCCACCCGTTTTTACGGTTATTCGTATAAAAACGGAGGGAAAAAATATATTTTATAAATTCGGTTTATTATTTTGATTATTATTTCATCCTCGGGTCTCAGCCGATTTTTACGGCCCGACAAACGAGACTTGGGCTAGGGTCGTAAAGCTTTTAATAACGCACCCTCCTCCCCAAGACCCCTTGGGTAAAACTGCGATGACCACTCCCGCAATTCTATAATAACGTTTCTATTTATATATATATATATATATATTTACAGGACATTCGTCATATTTCAATTTGATTGATTTTGTATTTATTTTTTTCTACTTTTGACTTTTTTCCGACCCCGATGCCGAGATAATATCAAGGGAATATTATTTCTCCCGCGGTTAATATATGATCCCATACGCATATATATATATATATATATATATATATAATATATATATTATATAATATATATATATTTATGTATAAACTGCAATTTTGTGAAATTATTACGAAAAACAATACCCAAAAGTTATGAATCAATAAGAATAATTATTTGTCTCCCGACAAGGAGCCCAAGTATTATTACTACAGTTTTCGAAACATTTTAAGTTACAATATTATGTCATATTCAAGGTCTTTGTTACGGTGTAACTGTAAAACTGTATAATGTGTAGTTTTAAACTAATTGGATGCAAGTTAAATTGTCGAAGAGGATTGGATTGTTGTGCAATATTGGAATTGTATAACACTGTATTAGTTTACTATATGGTCGGAGGGCAAAATTATCTCAAGAATCTAGAATGGAAAGGTCGAAACTATTGAAAACAGTGCTGTTTCTGTATTACAAAAATATCTATTGCTAAATATTTTCATATCAATTAGTTAGATTCCAATCAATTCGATATGTATTCGTTAATAAATTCTAAAACGGCCAATGTAAAAAACTACTACAGAAGACATATCTTTGGTTTTTTTATAACAGTAGCTAAAACGCTTCAATTCCAAATAAATAATAATAATATTGTTCTCAGCGTAAAATTTATACTAAATTGTTGAACATTATAAAATTTCGTATTCTCTTAATTTAGGTACAATATTGAATATCACCTGATAATTTGCATATTAAACATTTTCGGATTTTAAATTTAAAACTCTTCTTTGGTCCGTGAATAGGTATAATGTCAATATACCGAAACGTAAAACAATGAACCACAAGGCACGGATTATATGACAATAGATATATCACAATAAGCATCGAGAAATAATAAGGTCTAGGTTTTTTTACGGATGTAAAGCTTTTAAAATGTACGGTGAACCATACAAGCATTACGGAATGGAAATTAAGAAATTTTCAAAATAAAATATGGAAAATAATATTTAAACTGGTTGACGAGAATAGGACAGACAGTTCATCATCGAAGAATTGTAGGGGAAAATAGGAAAACTCCATTTACGGATTTCACGGAAAGTTAGTGAATACAAATTTTAATTTTCTGAAATGAATGACGACACAAAGATAAACGGTGGACTGAAAGTCAAGAAAAAAATACACTTTGAGGTCGGCCTTGAATGATACATAATGAAGTTGGGTAGGAGTCCCCAAATTGATGAAAGTACAGTTGAACATATTTAATAAAATATGACGGAGGAATATGGTGTTTGTTTTTTTTTTTTTTTTTTTTTTTTTAATCTACGAAAAAAGAATAACATTGATTATTGCGGTGATAGCGATTAACCACGATTAACGACGATAGGCTGTAATACTGAAAATAGGCATTTAAATATGACATTACGATTAAATGACGGAACAATTATATTTGATCGCTGATTTTATTTGTTTACGAGATATCCGAAATAGATAATCGTTACAATACATATATATATATATATATATATACAGTAATTTTATAACGTCGTGGTTACTGAAGAATAATATTGAACATAAATATATACATTTTCATCGAAAAACGCCTACCGAATAATTAATTTCGTGAATGCCCCGCGAAACAATTTCGCGTTCGCGCTCCGTCCAATTTCCAGAGAGATCCTATCATCGTGATAATTTGTAAATATACATGTACAATATACAAATACATATACAATATACATATACATATATATATATATATATATATATATATAAATATTTCAGTCCATCACAGGATATTAGGACAGACGAAATGATGTACAGTAGAATACACTCTTGTAATGGCATTTCGGACGTAATGGCGTGTATTTTAGTGCACCAGCGGCAATAATCCTATTTCTGTAATGTTGTTTGACATCAGTTTCCCGGCTATAATGACCGTATACACCGCCGTTATTATGACCTAAATATAATAATATGGTGAATTTTCAGAATGTGCTCGTGGGGTGCATAGAAAACAGGTTGTCGTCGGCCCAAACAACGGGGCCAAATCGTATTATAATAATATTATCGTATGGACGAATTATCTCTGGGGCTTACCGTTTTTAATAATAATAATAAGGTTTATGCGGCAAAAAAATTCCGATAATAATAATATTATCATAATATTGGTTTTCGATTAATTTGGAAATTTCCCTTATCATCGTTCGCAATGATGACAATTTCAAGATAATTTATCTCATAAAAGAACGGCCGTTAATATTCGTATAGGTATATATAAAAATGAATAACACCACTGTCTACTATATTAACGATGCACGTCAGGTATTGTTCGTTTTACCCATAGACCTATTAACTAAATGAACTGCGCCGTTCCTCACCCACAGCCAATTGGAACACTCAGACAACATGTGATAAGTAAAAATTTGTATTATGGAAGAAAAGATTTTGTAGTACTGCTTATTCCATGACAAAATAAATAAAACCAACATGATAATTCATGAAAAACAATATTTTATTTTGCCTGAAATTTTAACATATATTGATAAAAACATACACATTTTATGGATGAAACTGGAATAGTTTATTCATGATGGTAGTGAACAAACTTAGTTGGATGTGATCTCATTCTGTTTTTTGGTTAACTATTTGATTTATTAAAATGGTGTATACGGATAGTAAAGTAAGTTTTGAAGATTAATTGTATTATTTAAATTAGATGATTATTTTTGGGATCTTGATTATGGATATGGTCGGACAATTTTAGTGATACAGTCATAGACCTAGTTAATAGGTCTATGAATACAATAACAGCAATTAATACTGTAAATGAGTATTTGATAATGTGACCGTTTTTAATACGAATGGTAGTTTTTATCATCTGTGCCCTGTGGTATTATCATGGTGCATACTACAAAAACCATGGAATAAACGAAGTCGAATAATTCTTTCTTCCACAATACTCGTTTTGGCTTATCACATGTTGTCTGAGTATTTTCGATCCAAAGCGCAGTCCATTTAGTTGATAGGTCTTTGGTCTTGCCCAATAAATTTATATCAATAATATAATAGTAGATAAATAAGGTTATGGTGTTCTATTTGCACATATATAATTAGATATTTTATAAACACATCGTTTTACAGCCAAGTGGTTGGTCCTTAATAAAAAGTTTTCTGTTTTTATTTAATAAAACATATTTGAAAGAAATTAAGTTTGTTGAAAACGTGGAGTGTTTAATAATAATAAAAATAATTCACTCGTAAACGAATGCAGGATAGGAAACGACACTGGTATTCCATACAAATGTACATCTAATATACACTATACTGAGTTAAACGACTGTCATTCTAACGAATATATTTTTTTTTTCTGTTTGTTTCAGGTGAGTAACCATTTTACGCTGTGTAAAGTAAGTCGCATACAAATGCCAACCCAGTCCAAACGCTTACTCTTCCATGTATTCAGCAAGTAGGTAGTCATTGCGAATGTAGGTACAGAGTAAACTCGATAAAGTGTTCCAACATTATTGAGTGAACTTTTCCAAAACGTGAGTTTAGAATACGAAATACGTTAGCGTTACGTTAACTTTCAAAACCGATACTGTTGAGTGTGTACCACTGACTTCATAATGTGGAACTTTATTGTGATGGACAAAAGGGAATAGATGAAAATGTGTATTCAATGCGTGTCCATTCAAATTATTAGTTTTCGTAATAGCTACGATTATTGGTAATGCCGAATATTTCTCAGTAATCATGCCAATGCCGTCTAATATTATTGTGTATAGTGTGTTGAATCTTATCTAAATCAATTTTGAATAATGATTATTATTGATTAGTTTAAATTTTATACATAGAAAATGATAACAACCTTTAAATTACACAAAAATGTTTAAATAATTTCATTGATAACATTATTTTCGTAGATTTATAATTAACTTCAAGACATAAATTGTAACAAGAATCGGTCAAAGGAAAATATCGATGACGTAATGATGGTTCATAAAAATTATGAACCCGAATATTGGTCACTTCAACCCAGAGTGTTGGCATTTATAAGTTTGGAATACCCATTTTACGGTAAAAAAAAATAAAATAAAATAGTCGGTATGCCACTGCTTCGCTAAAAATTCAAAATTGGCATCAGAACTCTCCTCGTTATTTACAAAAATTCAAAAGTCCATTCAGGAAATTTGCAAGTCACCTAAACGGCCACAATGGATTGCCGAAATTCTGAAGAAGTAGACCCAACAATGTTGCGCACTATGGATATATATTGTTGTAAGTGCTTTCAAGACGGTCCTTGTAGTTTGAATATAAATCGTGGGTTTATTCGTGAAATTTGCAAGTCGCCTGCACCGAAAGACACCAATAGTATTTTATTTAGGTATATAGTTTAAGAATATTCCATTTCTCATTATACGTATTTGAAAATGCTTTTTTTTACATAAACACAAAATAAAACAAAGCAATACATTTATGGTCTATAATATTATGTGCAAACTATTTTTCGGATATTTTTTTTCCCGAAAAAGTTAAAACATTATTTTATTAAGACAAAACGGTAATTTACTTTCTAGAAACGTTCTTATTTTGCTTTGCTGTATATTAAAATATTATATATACTTGTTGTTTCTTTAAAACATGGACGGACTAATTTTAGAACTTTGAAAGTCCATTTTTGTGGTTTGGTAGATGTGTACATTGCGTGAATCAACTTGTAAATTTCAAGGAAAAAGTTGAAATTAATTTCTACTTTCTAGCGAAAAACAATATAGGCGAGTTGACAGAACATTGAAAATCCATTTTTGCGGTTTTAGAGTTATTCGTGAATGCCAAATTTCATGCGTGTGGACTATTTGGACTTATAAATATTATTTCATATTATATTATCGTTAATTTCTAAAATGATTTAGCTAGATCAGAATTTGCAAGGGACATGCAGTTTCATATAGGCTCACTTATAATGGATGAAAGATATAAAAAAGAGCAGGACAGTTGTAGGTATGAGAATAAACCTTAAAAGAAATCAGAGAAAAAAAAAAGGAGTGTTGTTATGCCCAGACAAAATTGTTTGAAAAAAAGGTAGATAAGCTATTTGTCTTTTTATAGACAATGAATCAAGATCAAGTTATTGCAGAACGGGTGTATAATCATGATAAGGAAACTTAATTTCTGAATATATCGCGGGCAAAGCTTAAGAACTTACTTTATACTCGTTTAAGCAGGATTGAGTTATATTTTGTTGTATGAAGATCCCTTAATATTACAGTGCCATATTCAAGGATTTACCTGATAAATGCACAGTAGAGGGCTTTCAAGGGAGTAGTTAACTTAAATTCAGCTGAAATACGTTTAATTAGTGATGTAAAATTTCAGAAATTTAATATTCAAGAAATGTCAAACGAAGACATTTCTGAAATTTTAAAATAAAATACAATTTTTTAATAGAGCTTACTTTTTTAACTTAAGGTGTGTAAAAATTAGAAATATTCATTGAATATGTTGTTATCATATACATTTTGTAAACATTTAATTCTTTAATAATGAATTTCATTATATATATATCTGTGCTTTTTATCAAAAAAAAAAAAATAAATAAATAATAGTAATAATAATATAAATAAAAACAAATAATACAATTTTTATTTTTATTTTTTATTTTTAGAAATTTCCAAAGGTTAGAAATTTTCAATTTAGACATTTCTAAAATGGGAATATCCTATTTACGTCACTACGTTTAATAAAATCTATACTTAGTTGAACTTTAGCTAAGTAAAGTAAGTAATAAAGTTTTTATTTAGCATATAATATGACTACACGGTGTTAGCTCTCCCCCAGAAGTTGCACAATGGTCCTCGGGGAAGGGACGACACACTCGAATTTCGTGAACAAACTTTCAAATTATTTTCAAAATCTTTCCAAAATATCAGCAATATATATATATGTATACATAAGATTGAACGGTTTGTCGTAAACGTATTGACAGAAAAGAAAACGGATGACTATGGGTATCAGAGAAGGAATGTAAGTAGTGGAATGGTTTTATCGCAGGAAAAACAAATGAAGGAAATCGAATTATTTCCATTCGGCGGCGTTTAAATAGCCGAGGACGACGTGCAGGACTATACGCATATTATATAGCCGGCCAGATACGCAGTAACAAAGTGAGCATTATACGAGGAAAACATTTAAAACAACGACTTTTTTAGGTACCTACTTTCCGGAAAATCCTTTGAAACCCGTCGAATGGCCGGACGTTTGTTTTTACGAGACGGTTTATCGCTAAAGAAACACCATCTTCCATCCCGGGTCGCGCGCGTGACTCCGCAGACGACCGACAAACCGTGTTAGATCCATTGATTCCTGACGGGGCCGAAGTAAAATCGTTTTTGTCCCGAACATTTTCCCTCCCGTTTTCTGGCTTTCGCATTCCGAACATTATTCGAACATTATTATTATTATTATTATTATTATTACTTATTATTATGATTATGATTATTACTTATTATTATGATTATGATTATGATTATTACTTATTAGTGAAAATCAGTATTAAATAGTAATTGAATTACATTTGTTCGCGTTACTCGAAATTATTAATAACGCAATTACTACCGCGTTACTCAAAAAGGTAATTGCGTCACAATAATTTGTAGCTTAAGGTAAGCTCACACGTACTATGCCCGGCAATGGTATTATGACGTATGCGACGGATAGAGGTACCTGACCTCCGTGTACCTCCGTGAAACCGGGACCGTGTGTACGACTCAAACACCGTCCGACAAGTCTCACATGAAAATCATGTTTTCGACTGATTTTCATCAGTCGAAAACTGCCGCATCCCTCGTCACCAAGCCCTAAACTTTTACCAACTATACATGGCCCCCTAATCATGAAAATATTTTTATTTGTTGTTTTTTTTCTTTGATTTTTCCTTCCAAGACATTATTATACAGAGTTAGTAGTATCACGACGATGTGTCGGCAACCGCACTCCTGCAGACTGGGGATTTGCAAGTAAAATAATAACTATAATACCTAAATAACAAAAGGTACCATCTCCAATCCCACGTGCTTCTTATCGCTTTATCATTTCGTGAACGATTACATTTTTTATTTTACGTTTTAATATCGTAAACGCTATGTGCGTGTCAGTCCATTAGCGTTTCAATTTCTCGGGGTTATTTTTTCCTTCACGAAACTCCCGAACACGTTGTTATTAATTGTATTACGGTTCGCAGTCGACGCGACGACCCGATGTACGTTTTGTTAACTTTAACAATATTCTATGCGCGCTACAATTATTATTTATTTTCTTTCAATTTACATTATTTATTGTACGTTTAAATGCAGTACCAGAGACGGTTTAATTAAAAGAACTTCACGCGCATGCTTTGTACACAATTATAATTTGAGAAAATCAAAAATTACAATTACAGTTTACTCGTATTCAACATTATTTTAAAGTAATATACAAATAGTCCATCGTCAATCTAAAACAGCTGTTGGAAAACATGTCTTCGAAGTTCATGAGTTGGTACTGAGTTAAGCTGAATCTGTTTCGAAATCGATTATTACACTGTAGTAATTATTAAAGTTTTGGAACTTCAAATCGTAATTATTGAAAGAACCTCTAAACATACTTGAACCCTCTAATAGTATACTTAAATGCTATAGTTTAACCCTTAGTTAATATTTAGTGAACATTTAGAACCTTTTTTAATTATCTGGCTGTTCTAGCCAGGATCCGCTCTTATTTTATTAACTTAAAGGAGCCAAAACCTTTAAATATTATTTTTATAAAACAAGAACCCAAAACGAAAACCCCAGCAATTAGGTTATGCCATGCCAACGATGTTTATGGATAAAAACGTGATTATGCAAAACTATTAAAATAGGTTCTTAAAGTGATTTTATTGTGAAAAAATGTATTATTAAAACCACAGAAGATAATATTTTGGAGTGAACTTTATTTTGATCTATAATTTGCTAATTAAAATACAAAATTGTTGTAATTTTAAAGGATTAATTTTTTACTTTTTAAATAAAAACCTGAAATGGGTTTGACCATCAAAATGCTATACTCTATTGATTTATGATAATATTTATTTTAATTTGAAAATTAATTTCTTAACCAATTATTTTTATACTTTTATGTAAGATGTTTTGTTTTTTTTTTTTTTCATCAAATATCGTAATTATACAACAATCAAATATGACACTGACATGGGACTAGTTTTAAATTATTGTATTACTTTTAAAAATATATTTTACGATTCACTAATATTAAATAAAATAAAAATGGCTATAATAAACATGGAAAATACCGATAAATTCGGTTTTTAATTCGAGACGCAATTTTTCGAACAAAAAAAAAAAAAAAAAAAAATAGAAATTACAGTAAAATACTAAAGGGCGTTTCTACGCGTAATATATAAATTAATAAGTCCTTTAGTCTTGGAGCAACGATTTAATTATACCGGGTAAGTGTACATAATAATTCTATCGACGGCCAAGAAGCTGATTTGTCTCTTTGTGCACGGACGATCTCATTACGCAGACCCAAGTCCCCCGCCGACGTCTATCCGTCATAACGGTCGGCGTGTATATCCCGTAATCGCTTGTACGACTACGATATAATATTTTACGACAAGTCACATAATAACATTATCTCGCGCAATAATACCACTTATCGTCGCTGGTCTCCTCCCCAACCCCAAGGGTGAATGCAAATACTGGCCCTCCCACTGCGTCCTTTCGTCCTGTCACCGTTATCAATCCCTTATCACTCGCTTACCCCATGGACTTCCTGCACCTCTATCTGTACCTATGACCGTATTATATATATATAAAAGGCTTGGTGTTTGTCCCGTTGATTACGATCGTTTGTTACCGGGTTATAATACCACGCGGAATGTCGCCAAAGCCATCTCCTACGCCGATATCCATTTGCGAGTCTCTCTCCGCCAATATCCCAATAGCAGTAGTCATAAACCGACCGCCGGACAATAATAATCCAAGGCATTATCAACCCGATATAACCTATAATTTATTACGTCGTTATTATAGTATATATAAACATGCAGGCAGGCCTTCTGCACTTCGATTCGACGCTCGTCTAACCGTTCAAAACACAATGCGTTTCGCGTCCGACAGAATATCCGGACAGAATTCAAACCATTTTGAAATCCAAACCGTTTTGACGTGAAAATTGTATAACAACTCGATGATAATGGTCAGTGGAATAATATTGAAGTTTATGTTCAGGGACGTGTAAAATTCTTAAATTCGTGCCACACATCACAGATGGGCAATGGTGACTTTTGGCTTCATTCGGTCTGCTGTTGCACCTCAATCGATTCAAAAAATCTCGGTTCTGAGTTTCGGTTCTCTTGAAAAATATTTCAATTTAAATTCAAGGAACGGTCCTAAAAGTCCTAACATTTGTACAGGGTGTTTTCGTTCTGAAATTTGCCTTCGTTTTGCAGTTATGTAAATGGGACGTAGTATCTGATTCAGTTGTCTTAGTCTGCACACGCATAACATAGTAAAATCGGGTTTTATATTTCCAATTTCATGAATAATTTTAGGATATAATGACGTATCATCATAATTAATAAGAAAAAAAAACATAATCTATGAAATGTATGAATAATTCAATAAATAAAATTTTAAGTTTTTCACAAATGCATGAATGACGCGATAATTAATTAAAAAATTATAAATATTTTGCATAAATTTAAATTTATTGAAAATGTAATAAATACATGTCATGCAGTATATTATCTTTATTTATTAATATTCATTTAGATAGGAATCCATTATACGCATAGATAACTTTTCCAGTCCAAAAACAATTATTTTTAAAACAAGTCAATATCTATATTGTCTTGTCTATTAAATTAAATAAATTAAAATATAGAATAGATGAATTATTCATTTTTCATTGAAAAATATACGGATTCATGGAACAAAAAAATATTCCAGTACTCATATTATAGTCCCTATTTCCTATTAAAATGAATCGTTCTCGTTTGTGTTCCTAAAAATATTGATAAAATTGGCCGTACCTAGAATAAAATATATTTTCAGTAATTGTTCCAGGAATGGTTTCTTATTTTGGAATTGGTTTGTTGTAGTAACACTGATATACTTGAAAATTTAAAGACCATTTCTATGAAATACTTTTATGCCTGTAAAATAGTAATTTAAAATGTTCAACATAAAATAAGTACACAATTTTAATTTCTAAGTACCTACCTAGTCGTTTGGTATATTGCGTATGATATTAAAACAAAAACGAGTTATATTATATTAGTGGAATAATCAGTTTTAAGCCGATAAACCGTATTTGTTAAATGTAAAATATACCTTCATATAATTTATTGTTAAAAATAATTATTAATATTAATAAGAACATAACAGAAATGTAGGTTAAATACGATCGCATATTAATTTAGAAATTATATTAAAAAAAAAATATATTAATATATATATATATATTATATACAAAACAGATTGATACTGAAGATGAGTTAGGCGTTCAAAAATATTATTTCGTATTTACATATAATTTAAAAATATTTTAAATTCTACAAAATTTATTTCGTTATTTGAAACACAAATTATATTAACTCGGAGAAAATATAAAAAAATACAAATTTTATTCCATATAGACGTAATTGAAATACAGCCCATTCCTGTATAACAGTGTGCCCATGAAGTTGGCGACATAACAATATTATATAGGTCAGATATTTGTTTGCAAACCAAAGAATTAAAATTCTCGCGAGATGTCTTTGTTTTTTCTGTTCTTTTTTTTTATTACAAATAATGGTAGTGCTTTTAAAATATATATATTTTTTTTTTTATAATCTCGTTTCAAAATATGAACAATTATTAACTTATAAATAAATCGAGACTTCTCTCACATATATTGTATGTGATTATAATTACTTATAATAATAATTATATTATAATTATAATTATATATATTATTTTATATAAAATATTATATAATTCTTAAAATTGTCAAAAGTTCAATTTTTATGAAATATTAAATTGTAACAACAATATACTCGTCTTTATACACTATATATGATATAATATAGAAGAAGTAACTTTCCAGACGACAAATAAGCGACAAGTTAATTCTGTAACATTTCAGAAAGAAAAAAATGTTTTTTAGTTGTATAAATATTTAAAAACATTTTTATTTATAGGTATTATTACTATTATTATAATTATAGGTATACAAAAACTTTATATTGAAACATTTTCCATATGGCATACATTTTACTAAAATTTTTACATTATTTAAAAGGATGTCAGTGTCAGTGCAAACAATTTTTAATGAAGAACTCATGTCAGCATTTCTCATTTTAACAACTTACAAACATCAAAAAATATGAAATAAAAAAAATAATAGATAACAACATTATGTAGTGCCCTATACGTCGCCTTTTTTTTGATATTTACATTTTTAAAAGAGGTTTATTTTTCAAAAAAAAAGTAAAAATTAAAACAATTCGTTTTTTAACAACTCATAAAACGTATTTAAATGCACATTGCATATATCAAAAAATACGACTCCTCGGGGTGCTAGATAATGTTGTTCTATGTCATTTATTTTTTTTGTTTTATCTTTTTACAATGTTTTCACGCTGTTATAAATGAGAAATTCAAAAGTTTTATATTGCATTAAAATGTTATAAAATCATAATAAAACAACAATAATAAAAATTATATTGTTGTAGGACAACTTATTATTTATTTTTAAAATACATATTAATATATTTTAATTGTAAGATTTAAATTTCTCTAAAAATATTCTAAAAATTGCCTATCTCTAAGGGGTAAAAATCTTCTTAAAAACATTCTGTTTATTTTATAACAGGGTTTTTAATTGAAAAATAAAATATATAGGTATTTAAGTGTTTTAAAGATTCAAACTAATAATTTCATACCGTTTTAGATTGAAGTTATCACAAAATTATTTTTAAAACAATATTTATGGTCCGCAGAATTCGGCATTATAATATTATATATAGATTGGCAATTAAGACTTAAACAATGTTCACAAAGTTCTTATTATAATAACTTTTAATTTTGTATTCTAATATAACTATGTTGTTTATTACTTATTTTTAGGACATTTTTGTTATAGAAAATTAAAGTTTGAAAAACCTTATTAAAATATAATTTTCCAGTACATGGATTTATTTTAAGTACATTCATTTTATGAAATGAAAAGACCAACAAAAATAGAAAAAAATATATACATATATAAAGTATAAACAAATATTGATCCAATAAATTAAATAATTTAATAGCCTAATAAGTTCTCGGAAACATATAATTACAAAACAACATTTCGGTCAGCCTGATAAAAGTACTCGGTCCGGATTCTATATCGATTGTGAATTTATTTAATTTTCTAAAAAAAAAAAAAAAAACAGTCAATTGTAAGATAGAATTAAAAAAATACAATATATTAATTCCTTTGTATCCACTATAAATGTTAATAATAATTGTAATATTGTAAATTGAACATCTGTACCAATCCAACTTTTATTTTTTAATTTTGTAACCGTCGATGGCCTTAGTTGCCGCGGTTTATTAATAAAAATAGTTAAAAACAATTAATATGTTATTAAAAAAAAAAAAATTAAAATTCTCGACAAATAAAATAATGTTTAAGGTAAATTTTGGGTCAAAAAAAAAAAAAAAAAAAAAAATAGTTTTTAAATCTAAAATTAAAATCCTTGTTAAACCTTTATCTGTATTCCGACGAAAAATGTTCCTATACGACTATTATTTGGACACCTATAATTGTTATGACAAAATGTCTTAAGAACGGTCTGTTTTATTTTGGTTATCTAGGTTATAATTTTAAAATAAGAATATGTATTTGACAGTCCAAACTATATCTGGGTCCAAAGATAAAAAACATTTTAAGAATATTACATTAATATAATTAATTAAATAAATACCTATTGTATATATATATATATATATATATTCACAAATATTATAAATAACACTGTTATTATTTTTTTAAACACTGTCAGAACATATTAGTTTACTTCTTTGACGTAAATCTTTTTTAGAACATTTTGTTATATATATATATATATTTTTTTTTTTGCGTATAAAAATGCAAATATTTTGAATACGTATATATTATTATATTATAATATAACAACGTAACGATAAACTCGTTGAATATTTTAATAATTTGAAGCCGACCGTTATTATTATTATTATTATTATTATTATCAAGTGAATCATGTGGTGCGGAGGAAAGGGCTGCAGCTTTTATTAAACGCAGCCGTGTAGTTGACGTTCCTATACTACTATATAAGCGAATAAAAAAAAAAAAACAACTTTACACGAATGAGAGGAAACAGCCGAGACATTGTCGTGTTTGGTTTAATTATAAAATAGTTTACTCGACCGTCAACAACTATACGTATACTATGTATGTATATAGACTGTGTCATCCCGTCAAAGGGTTTTTAAGCAAATTAAGTTAATGACATTCAACGTATAGAGAGTGTAGATGAGAATATTAGTCGAGAGTTTTTTTTTTTTGAATATATAACTACTGCTGGTTGGTCGTGTGATGTTTTGAACCGCCGCGTCACGAAGCCCGTGTGTTCTATATCGTATCTCGAAAAATGAATTGCATTCGAATAGTCTACATTTTAATTAATTACGTTGAACGTCGAACAGAGGAACGTAAAGTTCACAAATAATAAATACTACTTCGTAGTATGAACGCGGCCGTTCCGGGCGCAGGTCATATAATACGGTCAGTCCCGAACGAACCGCAAGAGAACACGACATTCCACCGGCAAAATAATACCCGTACAGTAGATAATACATATTATAGTGATAATGATATTGTTAGCATTTGATAATGATAGAGAGCACCATGCCCATCAACGATAATGATCGTCACCAAATTTCAATCCAAATTCGCACGTTCCGTAATAAATTTCACGTCGATGGATGTGTTTGAAGGGGTAATGCGGTAATGCATTTTCAATTGGTACGAAATATAATATCTAAAAATAATAGTGTTCAAAACTCGCATAGGCTCTAATATTTTTTTATGCAAAAAATATTGCACAAAATTAATTTAATTGCCGAATTTTTTGGGTTGCCAAAGTCAATTGCAATTCATTGCGTTGCGTGCACATTCGAATCCTTTCCGTAGTTCCGCGCATCTCGTGGCATATGCATATTCCATACTGGAACGATTCAATCTAATTCCAAGTAGCTGGTACCTATAGTTATTTTATTAATTTATTTTTTGTCGTTGAAATTTGTACTTAATGCTCGTAGAATACTGAAATATTAAACTTTATGTAGAATATATTCGTAAGCAATTTTTTATTTCAGGTTATGGTTCGCAAAGATATAATACATAATTTTATTTAATACAAATTCAACCTGAGGCAAAAAGTGAAGATAAAATCGGTGAAAGATATGAGGACTATGATTTAAAGTGATTATATACCTCAGGTTACAATCTTGAATTTAATGAGAACGATTTTATTTCCGTTCCATTTGAAATGCAATTTATCAATTTAAAGAGGTCTTACGCAAGAGGTACACGATTAATAGCTATAATTAAAAAGCCTATGCAGTAAGAGAGTGGACACTTCCAAGCGCTTCGTCTTATCACTACTGTAAACGGCTGCTATTTTTTATCCCAACTATCCGGCACCCATAATACTTATCCTACCAATATTCTTATTATCGTTCATTGATCAGCTTATAGAACTGTGATTGGATCAGCTATATTTAACCTTCATACCTCTGATTATATATTATACTAAATAGTACCTGGATCAAAAATGCCAGTCCTCATAATATACGATAAATAATAATCGATGCATTATACTAATGGGCGCTAATCAGCTAATCAACTAAACGCTAATCGGCCGTTTCTAAAAAGCATTATACAATTTCGAAAACCCCGAAAAAAAAAAAAACCAAATAAAATAATGTTATATAAAAATATTTAATTACATGTTGCACTCTAGATTTTCTCAAAAATGTAAACAAATTAATTTATTTCATACATCCCCCATCATATTGTGACCGGAGAAGAAACTAATTTTTATTTTTACAATAATTAATTATATATTGAGTACTGGTAGGACATTTGATTATGGACTATATGGTTACATAAAATTTATAATCTATAATCTGCGATAAGGTTATTGTACAATTCAGTTTATTTGTATGTACAATAACTATGGTGTTGATATAATGTGATGGTTGAGCTGCACGGAAAGTGTTAAAGTAATATAGTACATCCTTTGTTCTATACTCGATAGCAGAGTATAGATCGTCGGGTTATATATAATAATTATAATAATTAGCTTTGATAATGTAACAAACCTAGATCATATAATTCGTTTTAAAATATAATAATAACACTGAAAATCTGAAATTTAAATTTTAACATAAATTAAAAAACAAATTATTCACATAAAAATAACAACAAAAGAAAAACAATATTGTTCAAAATGAAAATTCAAACAAGTAAAATAAAAATACATTTTAATACTAAAATTGAAGTAATTTCAAAATCATAAAATATAAATTCATTATTTTCAACCTAATGTAGTTAAATATAAATCTAAAAACCGAGATATGGTAATGAAAAAAATAAAAAACAAAACTATACTTAAACTAAAAGTTCCCTGTTTAACCTCAAGTCGGAACGTATCTGTTATCTACCATTTACCAGGACTATAAAAACATGTTCAAAATGATTTTTATTTTTATTATTATTAATCATTTTTGAAGTTAAAATCTAGAAAATGAATCGGTTTAGTTACACGGAAAATAATATAATAAAAATTAGCTTTGGAAAATTGAAGTTTAAAATCGCGAACACATAAAGAAAACCAGTCCTCGAAACTAAAATATATTTACATCGATATTCAAAATTGACATTCTAAAGTATAATGCGATACATTCCAAAACCTAAAGATGATGCCGTGGAGAAAATCAGAAAATAAATGAAATGAAAATTGCCTGAAACCCGATTTGCTGAATTGAAATTATAATCGAAAAATACATACTATTCTCGTTTTAAAAAGTGCTGCAGATGACGAAACTACACTTTTTGGTTCTCTGTAACGAAATTCGTTTTAAGCTTAACGGCGCTGTACGGCTTAAAATAAGATAAGATAAGATTGTTTGGAAAATAAGCCGATTTTTGAAAATTTTATTTTCGAAATACCGGAGTCAGCGATTTATCTCGTGCAAACGGACCCCCCCCCCCCCCGTCTAAGTGAAAAAATATATTTCTGCTGACGTTTCGATAGAGTTTTCATTAACACTTTTTGATTGGTCCCACGGAAAATAATACACATACACACACGACATACACATTTACACATATACACGTACATACACACACACGTACACACATACATACACCCACACACACACACACACACACACACACACACACACCCACACACACACACACACACACACATATATATAGTCGTAATAAGTTACAAGGGAGAAGCAATTACGGCGTGTACGTGCTTGGCAGACGGACGTGTTTTGTCGTCGAAAAAGAATTTCAGTTTTTATTTTCAACCCCCTCCGGAGTCCGTAAGCGTCCTGTCGTCACTATATATATATACATGTATAGGTATCCTTCTCATCCGCACCGTATACCTGATATATGGTATAGTCCTTCTCCTCAATTTCTGCCGTGTGTTCAATTTCATTTAATTTCGGGTTTTGTATGCCCTGCCACCGCCTTCGTCTTCCGTGCCATCATTTTGCTCAGGGCACAAAAAAAATAAAATAAAAAAATGAAAAATCATACCCTCCCGGCAAATCACGTTTTCGCAGAGGACGAACACGGTGATAGTGGGAATTTTTTTTCCTTTTATGTACAAACATTGACTTCAAAAATGAACTGTTTCCGACAGTTATATTGTCCTTGAGCGCTACGTGATAGTACGATATATTTATGATATATATATATATATACGATAAGAATAGGGATAAAACGACATTTTTTTCGGTCAATATAGGAGGAAAAATAATAGTATACCGTGATAAATGTACCGTGATGGAGTTTAAAGAAACTATTATGTGATGTTAAAATGAACTTTTGATTTTCTATTTTCGCACGGTCGATTTTTTTTTTTTTTTATTATTATAAGTATTGCAGTATAATATTACGTTCATTGTTTCTTATTTTCTTATTTTGTCGAAACCATACCCCCTCACCACCATCAACGATTATATATAGTGTACAATTTTCAATTTTACGGTAGACGAGAAGAGTTGAAATACTCTTTCGTTTATTTTTAATACATATTAGCGAACCTCCTCTAAACTATTAAAATGGCACCCTCCTGAAGACGGAACTAATTATTATCATTTATTTCGCTCTTAATATATAGATGAATAGTTCCTATATATATATATGTATATTGTAATATCGTGTACACACCTTTTTTTTTTTTTTAATCTTTAAATCGGTTTGAATATCATAATTTTTTAATGTATACAGTTGATTTATAGATACACGTTTAATAGATTATGAAAATGTTGACGTAAAAATGCAAATATTCCAACAGGCTCCAAAATTTTTTGGATCGAATAGATTTTTTGCTTTGTTCGAGGAATGGTTTTCACAAAGTCATGAATATTATTACAGGTCTTATAGTTGAAAATTGATATAAAAATTCGTGTTTCATTTTTAAAAGTGTCGGTTTTGGAAGTTCGTTCAAAGCATTTAAAAATATCAAAGATATTCTGAATTTAATCCGACAGTGGAACGTATTTTTTTCAAGGGTATATTGAAACGACCCAACTAGTCTTTATCAAAACCATTTACAATTTGTGTATATTAAAATCAATTAATTATGATACATAATATACAAACCGCATATGCGGAGTTTGATTTCCATTGAAATGGTTCCTGTCCTCGATCTAATATCTTATCAGACTATATTACATCTTATCTCGGATACTAAGGTCGTATATTCATGGGCGAATTCGGTGATTTATTCGACAACCCTATACAACATTTGAACACTGTGAATCGTTTCTTTACCAATCCAGCAAGCTGTGGTACGAAAGGCGATATTTTGGCATCGTCGTAATACTCTCCAAATGAATTTCTAAGACGAGAGCTACGTCGATAACGTGTAAAAGATATTCTTTAGCGTTATGTTGTACGTACATTTTTTTAATCCTATAAAAATTTGATATTTATTATTTAGAAACGCACATTACACTTTTCGTATTTACACGGTACGAGTTTTCACCACCGTACGATATACGCAAGAATATCGATAGAAATTCAACTCTATTTTCCCATTATATCGATTGCGACCTATACGTATATTATCAACGTATTCATTTACAACTATATATCAAATGAAAAAATCATTTGTCGTTCAATTTCCACATACGCTTTGAACGCTTTGTACGTTCGGTTATATATATGTTCCGCTGCATTTTTGAAACTTTTGAAAATCTATCGCAATCTACATATATTATAATATTATTGGCGAACGGGAGCCATTGAACGTATATATATACGAGTATGTGTGTACTTAATAATAATGTGTTCTTAATTTGGATTTTAATTTTTCGACATAAACGCGCTGCAATAATAATGTTATTCCGAGAGAGCGGGGAAGGGTGGAATAATTATTATATTACGATTATTGTGTTTAAAAAAAAAAAAAAAAAATGCCCAACTCGTAACGAACGTTAATCTGTATAAAGGTACACTTTTATGGTCGTAAAAAAAAAAAAAAAAAGAAAAAATCGCATAAACGCGCTAGATTTAACGAGACTAATGTTTGTTCGTTTTAATCACGTATAATCGGTTTTGCTCAAATTACATTTTTAATTAAGTCCGCGGATACGATATTATATAATTTCGCCTGAAACTCATAAAACATTCCGAACGCATATCGGCGCCGCACGATGAGGACCCCATCCCCTAGCGGGCTCGGTATCACTGCCGGGCGCTATCGCCACACGACCATCGGACATTTGTCTCGGGCCAAACACACACACACACACCCTATCTCCTGGCTACAGGAATAAGGATCCAACAAAACGTATATATATATTTATATATATATATATATATATTATCAAGGGCTAAGGGTTAGATTTGTGCCGACTTTGAGTGGGGCAGTATATAGGCCGAGCCCAGCGGCTATATACATGGCAGGACGAGCGGGCACATCACACGTCTGTGCGTTGAAATTTAAGGAGTCCGTAGGCGACGGTGCCGGATATCTTTTGAATACGTACGCCGAATACTTAATGAGCGGGCGATTTACGAGTCCCTCGTATCAGACCTGTGCAACCCTCGGTGTATTATATTATATGCCGAGTACGATGCTTCCATATCGACTATACGGTGCCAGCCGATTTTCCCGGTCGAAAACCTTTAAAATATGTTCGGGACTATTACGCGTAATAATATATGCGTATATAACGGTCAGAATATATATATATATATGTATATATGTATATACGGCATGTATACGTCCCTGGAGACGCTGAAGACAATGAGAAGTAGAGATAACGATAGAGCTATAGATAAAGAGAGAGAGAGACGTTGGAAGCCATTTTGTTTGCAGATTCTATATAGTATACCGTGGTAAATTACTGTTTATATATACCTATATATTACATAGAATAGAATATAATAATAATAAAAAAAAAAAACGAGATTACAAAATTACATAAACAAAATTCGTGGAGATAATATGCGATTTTATTCTTCACGTGGAGACCTTCGATAAACATAAATATGCGTTGGAAAGTCAAAGATAATATGCTTTTTCCCAAACAATCGGACAGTCAAACGTGTGTGTGTGTGTGTAGGTATATAACGATAATAGAGTCATTGAATGTAGACGTCCGGAATCACTGAAATATCGTCTATAAACAATCGTAAAAGTCACGTCGTTTTGGCTACGGTTAAAACGCGAGATCCCTTTATAGTGTATACAATATCTATAAATTACATAAAGAGTGCTTTTATCGAAGGATATCTTCAGATATCTGCAAACGTGTGACTGAAATGACAACGATTTTTTTTTCCGTCGGCTAGAAATATAATATGTATACAAACAAATTCGTTATAAATTTAACGATTTAGGATTATTGTACGATTTTTGGCGGTACCATAATTTCGGCTGATAATGTTTCGGAAAATATCTATCCACATAATTCTATGGGTCACTGATTTTATGTGTATAGTCGACTGTGTGATAATACATATATATATATATATATATGCGTACATTGCGAATTTCCACGTGATTATCGTGCGTATAATATAGAGGCCGGAGGGTATGCGAGTGAGAGATATACACCGAACCAAGCCAATAGAGCAGCGGCATGAAAAGTCTTTAAAAACACCAATAAAAATCTATGCGATTCTCTATAGACACGTATATATTTCCGACTGAATGGCCTCGAGAAGCGCACGTTCGATTCCTAAACCCGATTCTTATCTCGTATATTTTAATGTCTCCGAGCGTATATATGCGAATTATTGCCGGGAAGAAAAAAAACACCGTGAGATTTCCAGTTAGATAATGTAATCTCCACGGTTTAAAACGGTCGTGGGGGGCAATAAAATTTCAATGTTACGACTGTATCTGTACGGCTGTACGACTCCGGCGCGGCGTCACGCCGAGACGCTGCCCCTCCACTTCACCGTCCGCCATTTTTGAAGTCCAATCCGTGTACACACATTTGGGACCGTAGACGGTGCAGTAGCGATTCTACACATAAAATGGATACCCGAGGAAAAAACTAGAACGGGAAAACGCGCGCAAAAACCTTAAGTCGATATAACGAATGGTTAGTTTGACAACAATGTATATTATTCACTCGACGTGTTCGGAAACTATCTAAAAAAGTCCGGGATGAAACAAACTTAATCCCGTGTTGGCTGACAGAGAGAATAGAAGATAGAGGGAAGGTAGCAGTAAGTATGCGAGAGTAGGAGTAAAGCCACCTTTTGGCAAATCCGATTACGCGACCTGTTGTGTTGGTCGCGTTTTGCAGTTGGTTACAAGCCAAAATCTCTACTAAGTCTAGGATGCCACTAACGAACCGCATACTAAAAAATAAAAATAAATATAATAATAAAAATTTCGAACCCATGGAAGAGAAACGATGTAAAATATTCAAATACGAATTTACTTTTTTGCTAAAATTATAGAAAATGTAACTTATATTGTATAAATAATTTCGATGTATGTACTTTAATGCGAACCTATTACATTTATAAGAAGAAGGTTTTATAATAAATTTAAAAAATTATGATTGTGAAATATTTTCAATACGCTAATCGATACATTATACGAGTATATATTATGATATACCTAATCAAATTTCACAATAAAATTGCAAATAGTGTTTAAAAATAATAAAGTGTTTAGAATTGTTGAAACACATCCAAACTGGAATATTTAGAATAAAATTACAGTATTTTATAGGCCATTTGAGTTTATTTGAAAAACCATCAATTTTTTTACATTATTACATAGCCAAAAAATGTGATAAAATGATTGAAGAAACCTTGTTTTGTCATAAAATATCTTATATCAATGTTTTTTCAAATATTTCTGATTTTAAAATTTAATTTAGTTTTTATCTCTGATAGTAAAAGAAAAATTTTACCATCAACTAAACAAAAAATTAATCACACCTTAATGAACAGCAAAAATTTATTTAACGAAATATTTTCGTTTATCTTGAAAAAAATAATACCAATAATAATATATAAAGCCTTCTGTCCTTATTTAATAACCTATTTTATACTAACCTAAAAATAAAAAAAATAAAAATAACGTAATTTCCTTAAACAATTTTCAAGAAGTAAAATAATCTTCATATAATATATTTGGAAAATTTTCTGTCCGAAAAAATAACGTTTACAAAATATGATAGTTTGAAAATGTATTTAAATTTTATAAGCTTATTTTATTCCAGAACAAAAATATCTCTAAAACATTTATTTACTTATTAGAAGTATGGGAGGATAGCCCAACGGTACGTATACATATACAATAACTTAACCTAAAAATACAATGCATAAATAGGTACATTAACAAAAATTACAAATAGAATTATTTTACGTGATTAATAAAAACAGAAAGATGGGTTCACATTAACAATCTGCATCATTCTTACAAGAGACTGATGAATGGCATAGTTAGTGGTGTATAATGGTACGGAAAATGATATGGTTTACATGAAAAAAAAAGAAGGAACTTTAAAATGAATACAGTCAACTCGAGTCGGTGAATCTATTTCACCTGAGAGTAACTAGCTACGAAAACCTAAATTGGCTTGAACTCCTCTGTCAACCAGCCGGGACAATTTTAGAAATGAGAAAAAACTGGAGAATCGGCATATTATGGTAAATGATCAACTTTTAATTTATATGCCCAGCAAAATACAAGAATTTACTCTGTATATGCTCTAAAATATAACTAAAATTAATAGTATGTGGATCCCATAGTATAGAAGTATATTCTAAAATAGAGCGCACTCGGGTACAGTTCACATATTTTATAGGTGCAGTTAGCTGAAACTGAGCACAGGCTCGCTTCATAATCCCAATGATTTTTAACGCCTTACAACATGCTCTTGCTATGTGCAAATAAAAACTCAATTTTAGATTAAAAACCATGCATAAATCTTCAATTGTATTTTCTGTACGTTTTAGTTAAGTTTCATCAATAACATAATTAAAAACAATAAGGGTGCGAGATCTAAATAATGACATACAACTACATTTACATATATTGAGGCTTAGAGTTTCAAGTAATTTCGAATATTAGTAGGACAATATTAAACTTTTTGGAAAATATCTTACGGTTTTTTGTGTCGATTTTGTAGATTTGTAGATATTTTATCACGAAATAAAACTACGGCTATATTGGAAATACATATCGTCAGAACTTGGATATTAACCAATATTTTTCGTACGCAATACACTTTAATTAGTTATATGTACATTGTACATATAGTATTGTTCTAGTGCGATGTTAAATATTTGTTCCCGTCATTTAATTACCGGATGTACTTATTGAAGTTGAGTCCCATTACCCAAATTTTCATCTATATATGATTCAAATTAATTATTATCGAATTCAGTCAGAAAATCCATACATATACATCCATACCGAGTACGAAAAAATATACAGTGGACTTCAACTCTTGCTGTCTAATCAAGATAGAAAAATAATGTATAGGGTATTCTATGTCTCCCTAAGGACACGCTTTTAAATTAGTAGCCATCATTTTTATTATTTTTAATTTGCGGCATTTTTCTTTTCATGTTCGCTATCTACTATCACTACGGTTTGATAATGTGTGACAAAAGTAAAATATTATATTTTACCGCTACAGAACTATAGTGACCTCATTTTAATACTAGTTGTGGTTTCAGCATCATATGTTTTTCATCATAAACCTGTGATTTTACGTAATAATCCTATAAACAAAAATCCCATAGCGGTAAGGTCACATGATCTTGCTCTAGGTAGTCTGGACCCACTAAAGTGAGATGAGGCCGTTCGGGAACTTCTCGTATAGCAGTGCAATAGTTTCGGCTGCACGGTAACAGGGGGCACTATCCTGCTGAGACCACAAGTCATCTGTATCCATGGTATCAATATGAGGCCACAGAAATTCTGTAACGGTAAATAAAACCAAAAATAATCACACAATAACAAACCGGAGTGAGAATAGATAACGAAAACGTTAAGAAAAATGCAGCCGAACAACAACGAATAACGGAGGCCAATTAAAAACCCGTGATTTTTGGGACAACCTGCCGTACTATTATATGAGTTGCCGATTGTTTAACTGCAATACAACGATATCATATTTTATATTATCATATTATACTCGGTCATCTGGCCGGCTCTCGCGTTATACCTTTCGAACGCTTGGAAAACGACAAACGCAAAAGCAAAATACTGTCGGGCTTACAGCTGATTTTCGAAACGTACACGTTCATTTTCTTCTGGCGCGTACACGTATGCGCGTGTATAATAATATCGTTGATTGGACCACGTTTCGCAAACAGTGCACGAGACGATATGGGATCGGCGACAAAAGTTTTTGGCACCGAAAAGAAACTCGGGCGCGCGTACAAGTAGTGCGAACAAGTTTGACGGCGGCGGCGGCGGCGGCGGACGGACGGACGGACGGACGGACGGATGGATGTATGGTTGGTCGTCTCGTTAGTGGAAAGTCGGAAAGGACGGGCACAAAGCTTTTTGATTTCGGGGGCGACCCCGCGGTATATATTTACCCAAAACCAATATAGAGGAATCGACGGCGATAATACAATTTAAAGGTCCTCGCGCTCTCGCGTTCCAAAACACGACCAGACCGAGCGCAACTTTGTCAATTTCCTTTACACCCTCCTCCCCACCCCCCCCCCCGACGTTCATTTAACTTCACCGTCCTATCCATCCTCTACCCGCGGCGGTTTGTTTGTTCTCTGATGGTTCACATGATCATCATCACCCCCCCCCCTCCCACGTCCCAATCATCACGGTCACCCCCTCCCACGTCCACCAGGTTCGTTTGTCATGTCTAATTGTCTACCCTCTCCCTCCCCTCCCCACCCCTCCCCCCCCCCGGCCAAACGCACCCTTGACTTATATACACTCTCGACGAATCACATCCGTCCGTCCGCAGGTAATAATAATCTGAATGCCCTCGCATTTGCAAATCAAATTGTATTCACCCGAATAATACGCTGAAGAGTTCTCGGTCGCGTATATAGCGGAAACTCATGAATTATTCAGGACCCTCTTCGCGCGCATACGAAGCACACGCACAGCTTTTCCCCGGCCGCGTTTCCTTCCCTCGTCCCTTTTCCTGCCACCCACCCCCCCTTTCGTACCGTTCCGTGCCAATATATATATATATGTGTGTATATATATGTATATATATATATATATATATATACGAGTATATATGTATATATATATGTATCTAACCGCAATGCCGCGCTGTTCGGTCGTTGTATATTATCATACATCTATATAGGTGATTTTCATCATCCGAACGCTAAAAACGAAAAACCGTTGTACGCTCTATCGTGTGACGCGTGACCCAACGGGTTTTAATGCGGTCAATTTCTATCGATAAACAACGATTATATACTGTATATAGCAGTACATATACGTATATAGTACGTATACGGCTGCTGTAATACGCGGGGGTTGAATTCAAATATATTTATAAAAAAAAAAAAAAAAAAAAAATCGAAAAAACGCAGCGAACAAAAACAATTCGAAAGAATTGGGGGTTTTGATGAGCTAGTATTATATAATTTTATGAATAGCGGGGGGGGGGGTGGGCCGGGGAATGGAGATGGTAAAAATATCAGGCCTTAATTACCTCCTGCACCAGCCAGCTGAGTTTTAATCCGGATTTTATTGCCGGGCAATTAGTGAGAAATTTAATTACTTTTGACGGAAGTGGATGCGGAGTGTCCGGAGGGGTTGTACCTCTCTTTTTCCCCGCCACCGTTCCCCCGTTCAATCCTTTTGCCCGTCGTGTTTGTGTAATTACCGGGTTTTATTGTCGTCGAATGAGAGTGGAAAAGAACGACCACGCGCGATGCACTGTATATATATATATATATATATATATAGGCCGAGTTATTTTGGCCGAGTCACGAGAGTATGGTTACTCGATGTAAAATTCGAACATAAAACGTCGAGTGCGCAACGTGTACAATGTACACGATCCGTCTAGTATAGTAACGAGTGTAGTTTGATAAGTATATATGGAAAGTTGAGTGTCGGCACGAAAAAAAAAAAAAATACGAAATTAACGATCCATAAAAGTTTGTTTAGCGGCCCGAACGCGGTTCAAACAATATTCTTAAAATACAGTGTACAATGAATGCATCATATCATTATGTAATGAGTGCGTACAGTGTTATTTGGCTGATCGACAAGAAATAACGAAATTTTGCAACGAAAAACGCAAATATAATACAATTTGTGAACAATATGTAAATATTTCGGATAGTCCCATTGAACACGAAACGAAATACGATCAGTAGAAAATGGTGGTATTTGAAATTATTTTATTTTACTCATAATATATAGGCTTCTATTATAATATTATCATAGTTGTACTTAAATATCAGTGATAAGTAAGTTACTTTTTAAAAGTAATTCAATTATATTTCAAGCTACATTAAATAAAAATAATCCAATTACTTTAAAGTTACTTACATGTATGTTTATCGAGTAACTTCCCCTAATTACTTCAAAAGCAACGAAGTTAGAAACGAAGTCACTTTTTTCATGAAATGTTAGCGTTGATTATAGTATCATATTTGAGGAGCGTCTAAGAATATTCAAAACCCTTAGCCACTAAATATATTAATAGTTATCAAATAAGATATTTATATTTGTTTCAATAATAAGATATAAATGGCACTGAGTTTTACATATAATATTATTTAGTAGTTACATTTAATTGGTATACATAAACAACACTAAGATTTATTTCAGTAATTTCTTAGTGAAAAATATTATCTCTCCATGCAAATTTGTATTGACATAACACAAGATGTACCCATATTGTAGGAACAATAAACACCGATTGCCTCACTATTTAATTTTCCAGGTACCTATAGGATTTCAATATAAACGGTTATACTCATGCAGGAGATACGGATAAAGAGTTACCGTCATATATTTTCCGTAAACACGATAATAATAATAATAATAATATATAATATAAATATTAAATACTTAATATTATTAAACAATATATAGGAGGAGGAATAATCTAAAAAATAATCACACGTTATTCAAATTTGACGATAAATTTTAATGTCTTCTTTATTTTTCCGAGTCTTCTATAATTTTTTAATAATTTGGTGATAAATTTGTGTAGAGTAAAAAACATCGTGTTACCTCAAGCAAACCACCTTTAAATATTACTGTAATTACATTTGCGTTACCCAAAAAAGTAATTCTGTTACGGTAACTTGTAACTTGAGTTGAGTTACCAGGTATACACAACACTGATGAATACGTATAATCGGCTATAAATAATATTATTATTATCATTATTATTATTATTATTCACGGGTTTGCAGATATTACGCGTATTATCATATACTGCGTGGTGGGGATCCGGGAGACGAGGCAGTAATACAACTGTCGTACCAGTGTCTTGCTAATATAATATTACCACTCTAAAATCTCATCACGATATAAGCTTTTATGATGTCTAATAATTTAATCGGTGTTATGTTAAGTGCATTTATACTCGCCGACTCAAGTATGTATATTTCATATTGTATAGTATTATCGTATAGTAAGTACCGTACGGTAAGTCGTGTCATATTAGCATTGTATTCGTTATACAGCGTGTCAGCCGAGACCCCTTAGCAAGACCGAATTCACAAGTTGGGAAAATTTGATTTTAGAGAAGGCGTTAGAAAAACGGAAAACACTCCTGGCCGTTTTGGGTTCTGATAGGGGAAACGGTTATGTGTATTATAGGGAGGCGTTTTTCTTCTTCCCCCTTCTATGGCTAAGGATCTGCGATGGCGTGTTATACCTACGTAATGATGAGTTTAGAAATTATAGTTTGGGAAGAATCGGGAAGACGATTGGTAGTCCTCCACCATTGTAGTTTGGTCGGAATATATTTTTGGACGTGATCCTACACAAGACATATAATAGATACATTGAACGTCAAAATACGATTGATCCCTTACGTGGCGGTAAAATAATTTAAATATTATATAATGCAAAACTCGCAGACTTAGAATTGATTACTAGAAATAACAGACCAAAATAATAATTATTGTTTAATTGAATCAAGTGCATTATGTTGTCAAAGATGTAACTTGAACAAAAGCATTTCCATTGAAAAATTGGATATTGTCAAAAAAAATTCACCCAGGACGTCTTTGACCCGGTCTCGGAAAATGATCATAATGAAAATGGTGTACTCAACACAATCATAGACTTGTTCAAGAATCTATTTTTTATGAAAATCAGAATTTATCGAAATAAGTTGATGAATGAAAATGTTAATTTTCTCTGATTTATCTTTCAGAAAAAATGTTCAGCACTCTGATCCTAACATTCTGTCATTTCTTATCTATAATACAACTTAAACTGTAATCATTGAGGTAATATTTAAATTTGCGTTCAGTTTGTGCACAATTTATATAGAACAATTATTATTACTATTGTATTCATTTAATACGTGTTAATAGCGTTCGAAAGTCCTGCTTTCTAAAAACCTAAAACTTCTTTTGTTATTATTTTCGTCACGTACCGAAAACATTGTATTCCGTGTACGTTTAACCGTAAATATTCGATAAAGGCCGCTTTTAACGAATCGACTTCACTATTGCGGATTTAACACGATAAAATGCACCTCGTTATCAACAAATAGTTATTATCGTTCATTCAAAACGACCGCCACGCCGTTAGTTCGTATAGTTAGAATTTGATCAAAGTTTCTTTGGCACCGTTGTACGTCCCGAGATCGCATTACACTTCTCGCAGGAGACCTCTCATCGTAAGTACCTACCTATATCGTGTTGTTTTAATGAAACTTAACGCGTTCGCGCGTAATTTTGGAATAACTATTTTATCGTATCATATTATAATGATATAGTGTCGTGTAAGAGACTCTGAAGATTCTTGGCTTTGTTTTGAAATTGACTAGTAATTTCAAGTTTGGTGTCTCGAAACAACAGTTTACATATTATTACAGCGGTCAAGACGAAACTTCAAAAATCATTATCACTACAAAAACAGTTTAGAATAATGTTATACGAAAAATAAATAATTAAAAATTAGTTATTGTTTTACAATTTTAACATAATTAGTAAATTTGGTGTATTGTAAACTTGTAAAATTATCTAGTTAAAAGAAAAGTTTGAATTAACTTAATTTTTGCTAGATAGTTTTAGAGTTCACTTCGCCAATTTTTGCAAAATTATGTGTCCTATTACTGTAATAAATAAAATAATAGTGGACAATTATAGTGAATTATACGACTTTAAAATTTTTAACTAACTTTATAATATAAAATATATTCCAGAGACTGTGTATAATTATACTATACTATATAGCCAATATTGACACTTATTATGTCTTATAATTTATGTATTAAGTACCTAATTTTTCAAATTGAAGCTAAAATAAACAGTTCCGTGCAATTTATTTTGAAACAATATCCATTTCAACAATTATCAACTTTGCTTAATTGTCAATGTTTATTAGTATTCTACAAGCATCTATTAGATAAGGCATATTTAAGATGTTTAGCTCTTAATTCAAATTTGCATAAATAAAGTGTTCAAAACTGTGGTCAATCATGGTTTTACGAAATTCAAAGTTCAAGTTTTGTAAATGATTACATATTATAATGTATAATAAACTCGGAAACAGGCATTTGGCTAAAACTTTGGTTTGGTTTACCTTTCTTCCACAAGTATCTAATAAGTTCCTAATGGATTCAATAAACTGAATCTAAACGCATCAGAAGGATTATTTTAATATTATATTATTGCATGTGTTCAATCAATTTTAGTGCAAACGACACAGTTCCCGTCTCGTTTTATCGTTTATGACATGTGTACACAGCTGTTACGAACCTTCCACATTAATTATTATTTAACAATTGCACTTCTGAAGCTGTCATAGCTAAACGGTGATGTATGCGTAATTATAAGTCCAATAGTTCACCAACGTCGTCGACCCTGCTCGATTTTAAGGTCCCACGACGATTTATCAGCTCTTTTTCTATATTTTTGCATATCGTACATTTCACCAACTATTATCGCGTGCAAAATTAATTTATTAGACGTTTATTCAAAAGTCTATTAGTTGACCTTTCATATGATTTTAAAATGTGGACAATGTTACAACTAAACAATTGTAAAATTATTTTCATAGGTCTGGGCCCGTGTTGTGCATAATAATTGTGCAACAACGACAAGAAGGTAAACAAATAGTTTTTTTCGTATAAAACATTGTACAATAATTCGTATAAACGTATAAAAAAAAATGTTTTTCGGTGATACATTATTCATTCATATACACACAATTCGTTAAACGCACTGGTGAATTCGATTTCTCACTTGTTCCTACAATATTCACGAATTACATCGGCAATTTAATTATCCTTTCGGGGTATCCGACAAAGGGTTTCGGCGGGTTTTGGTTCTCCAAAACGTCAATGTACTACTAGCCATACACACACATATATATAGGTATATATATTTGGGTTGTGAAATTATATGATTACATAATTTTGTTTAAATATTGACTCGACCGTTTTACACTGACGGGGCCAAAACTCGGCGGGAATACCCAAACTTTATTGTATATAGATGCACGAGGTACACGAGTTTAATGCGTTGTATACGGCGTCATTATGGATTTTACGGGAAAATGGTTTTCAAAAGTTATTTTCCAACGGCATATAAACGTATAAATATTATTTAATGTTATATTCCGTATCATCAATATACTTATGTATGCATATATAGAGTGGATATATTTAAACACGGTTATGGGCGCGGTAACGTGCGAAGGAAGAAAAAAGCGTGGTAAAAAAAAAAATGGTCGGTCGTGTTAAAAAATTTACACCACTCTTTAGCAGATGGCGTACGCTAAACGTTTTGCGAATCGTTAAACGTCGTCGCCCGTCGCCATCTTCATTGTTAATTGAATTCGCCGTGGCACGAGAAACTCGACGGCCGTCGGGCCGCTGCGGTGGCGTGGAAACTATATTACGTATATTATAGTCACGGACTAAGATACTATGGACTGGTATCGAAAGATATATTAGCGGAACCAAAATGTTTCTTAATGGCGGGCGTAAAAAATCTAGCAAAACTGTTGCCATCTATGAGCAAAAGTTACATTACTCG